>PVJL010011255.1:0-44028 GCA_004026885.1 Lyroderma lyra
TCCCCAGACCCTGCAGGAGACTGGGTAGGGCTGGGCCACCCACAACAAAACCTAGAAGTCTCTGGTGAGCACACAACCCTGGAACCCACACCCAGGGCACCCCGCTCCTGGTAGGTCCACAGGTGACAAGCATGATCCCCCGAGGGGGTCCTGGGGAGGGACCTCCACCAGCACTGAGCCCTTGCCGGGGTGGGGGGGGGGGGGGGGGGGGGGGGGGGGGGGGGGGGGGGGGGGGGGGTGCTGGGAAATGATACTTCAAATTAGGAATGGGCCACCCTCTCAGCAATGGACCGGACAGTAAATATTCTAAGCTTTGCCAGTCACACAGTCTGTCACAGCCACTCAGCTCTGCCTTTTTGGTGTGACAGTGGCCACAAATGTAGTGACAGACTGTGGTGTGTTGTGTTCTTCGATAAATCTTTATTTATGGACACTGAAGTTTGAATTCCACACACTTTTTTCACTGACCACAAAAGTGTTCTTTTTTCCATTTTTTTTCTCATTTAAAAATGTGAAAACCTTTCTTAGCTCCAGCAGTGGCATCTGGGCAGCTTGCTGACCAGCCTTTAATAGGCAGCCAGAGACTTTCTCACGGGCCTTGTCGGCGCCTTTAATACCGGGAGAAGCTCCAGGCAAGTGCAGGCTGCGGCATGGCCGCACAAGTGGTTACCAGCCTGGTTTCCCTCCCTGATTCCCATCCTTCTCGGGGCACGGGTGGTCTGCGCTGCGGTTTGAGAGAAGGGTCCCCTAGAGTTCTGATGAGGAGGGTTCAAGACAGGGAAAGGCTGGGAGTGTGGTTCCCCCCGACCTCCCAAAAGCTCCTCTAGAGGCCAAAGGCTGGAGGTCTGCACGGCCGGGTTGGACCTGACAGCCCGAGCCGCGCACAGCACAGACGCCCCTCTCACCATGCTGGCGATGCGGTGACGTTCTTGCACCAGGACTGACACCATCTGCAAGAAGCGGCGGCGTCAGAGGGGAGCCACTGGGGCCCTAGCCCCGGACCACGTGGGTCCGAGGGGCCGATCCCCCCGAGCTCCAGTTGCAGTCCCAGGGACCTTGTCCGCGGAAAACTCCACTGCGGCTCCCGCGCACGGGGTCCGGTTCTGACTCCAGTTGGCGGCAGTGTCGAAGTCGGTGTTGGGGACCCAGATTTTGTAGGCAGCCCGGGTAAGCACTGGGGAGGGGCGACCGAGTTGTCCTGGGGTCGCGGCATCGGGTTGCAGCCCAGACGCCCCGTCCCACCGGGAGAACGACCTCGCTCAGCGGGGCGCCGCGGGGGCGCGGGTCACACGGCCGCGCGCAGAGGGGTCCCCGCGAAGGCGCAGACCAAGCTGCCTCCCCGGCTCAGACCAGACCCCGCGGGAGCCCCGCCCCGGGCTGTGACGAACTCCTACGGATCTGCAGCGCCCGCCCAAACGTGCCTTTCTCCGGGCCGCCCCCGGTTTTGCCCGGCGCTGGAGCAGAAGACGCAGCCCCGCAGAACCTGACCACCGAGGACGGAAGGGAACCGGGCGGCGGAGGGCTCTGCCAAGTAGAAGGGGCTGGGGGTCGGCAGAGACCAGCCGGGGGGCTCCGAATGGAGCTGTGTCCTCAGGGGGCCGCGAGGGCCGGGTCGGGCGGCAGTGTTTAGCGCTCCCGGGCTTGGGGGACGGCGGGGGCGCGGGCGGGGTCCGAAGGCACGCGCTGACCTGGGGCGACGGGGGTGGGTCGGCGGCGCCCACCGGACGGGGAAACTGAGGCACGCTGCGGCACCTCGCAGACTGCTTTCCGCGCCCGAGGGCGGGAGCGCTGCCCACGCAGGGGGTTCTGGCCCCGGGCTCCTCGCCTCCCGCGCCGCCGGCTGGGGCTACGCCGGCGGGTCCGGGCCGCCCACCTCTCGGGGGACCTGACCCTCTGGCCCCGGAGGGACCTCGGCCTTGGGCCTGCCCCACTGCCGTGCCGGCCCGATCAGTGCGCCTCGCTTACCGCCGAGCTGCAGCCACAGCAGGACCTGGCCCAGCGCGCCCATCTCGCCGCCCGCTCCAGACGGCCGAGCCGGACTTTGCCCCGCGGAGCCCCCGTGACCGGGCGGGGCGGGGCGGGGCGGGGGCCGCCGGGGCAGTTAGACCTTCACCTCGAGACCCGCCTGGGCAGTCTTCAGGCCCCTCGGAGGCGCCTGCCGGGCCTCGCTCCTCTCCTGGGACCTGAGGATCTGGGGTGCCCAGGAAGTGCCCCATGAAATTGGGGTGTTGGGGGGAGTGAACGGCCGCTTCCCCTTCTCTTTTTTTATTGTTAAGTTTATTGGGGTGACTTTGGTTCCTAAAATTACATAGGTTCCGGGTGTGCAATTCTTTATCGTCTGTGTGTGGCGTTGTGTGCTCACCACCCAGTCGCTCTCCTTCCCTCACGTGTAATTGATGCCAGCTCCCCCTTCTCTGTCCTGATCTGCCCACCTGATGGGGCTGGTGTCCACTCTGCAAGCAGGACCCTCCTGCCTCCTGGCCTGGCTGGGGTGTGGATACGAAGGCAGGTGATGGAGTGGGGTGCACAGATGGAGGCCTGTGGGTGGAGTGGAACTCCTCCCAGAGACTTCCTCTCTCCAGGTCACCCTGCCCTCTCCTGCACCCTGACCCCTTCCCTGCAAACCTCATGTCATTAGCACTCCTCATGCAACTGGTCTCTGCTTCTCCCACACAAAGAAGATGGGGTGCTGTCACCTCTCTGTGCCCTGGGTAGGGGGGTAGCGGCCTCTCTGGGAAGGAAAGTGAGCTCACCACTGCCCCACTTGTCCTGGTGAGATGGGCACCTGCTCTCAGTGGTTCAGAGGTGCCAGCCCTGCCCAGAGGGGTGGACCCCCAGCCCAGCCCACAGTGGGGGAGGGAGCTTGGCCTTGCCTGCCCCTTGGGCTCATGGGAGGCTCCATCCTCTGCAGCCTCCACCAGGAACAACAGGACTTTTGGGGGTTGCAACTGTTTTGCTCCTTGTCTCGCTTTTCGCTAGAGAAGTGGCTCTGTGGATTCTGTGGGTTGAGCCACCACCCAGGATGACAGGCCCTGCTCCCCTGCCCTCCTCCCACCACTGGCTCTCAGTGCAGAGACTGGGGGCACTCAGTGAGCTTCACCCCTGGGTCCAGAGCACCAGAGCCAAGACGGAAGAGCTGAGTGGGCCTGCCCAAGGCTGGGGGCTTCTTTTGACACGTGGACTGCTCTGAGGGAAGGGCCCAAGGGAGGCTCCAGATGCTGGATGGTTGGGCCTCAAGGAAGCAGAACTTTGACCACTCTGCCTCCATCTGGGCAGGATTCCCAGAGAGAGTGTGACATCTGGAGGGCAGTGAGACTACTTGGGCAGTCAAGGGAGGCTTCCAGGAAGAGGTAACATTAAAGTCAAGACAGGAAGGCTGACATCCCAGCTACAGGCATCGTGTGGAGGTTAGACTTAAGGTGACAGAACAGTGGTTGGAGGGTGGTTGGCCATGGGGTGTCCTTGTTGGCCTGTCCTGAAAGGTGCATCCTTGCTCAGAGGATGTGACAGCTGATACCCACCTCCCAAGGGCAGGCTACTCACCGTAGGCCCTATGGCCCCACACAGAGCCCTGCCAGCCCAGGCTTGGGGCTTCTGAGCCCTTGAATGGACCCCCACCCTCGGACCTGCAACTTCCCCGCCAATCTCCAGATCTCTCCTTGGGCCTTTTGTTCATCTGTGCACTGGGGGCCAGGCCTGCAGCAGGGGTGGGGGCCAGCCTTCCAGGAGATGGGGCTGGGCAGCCACCTGTCACCTGCGGAGCCCCATTGTGTCTGGCAGTGCTGGGGCAGGCCCTGACACGGGGTGCATTGGGTTTGGATGCTGTGTGAGGCGGCACAATTCACTTAACCTGTTTCATTCCTCACCTACAAAGCCAGGGTGGCAGTGCCCGTCTCACAGGGCACCAGGGTGGTATGAGGCCTGGCACCCCTTCCTGCTGCTGCTCTGACCTGGGGAGGTGAGGGGATCACCAGGACCCCTCAGCCCAGGGCACGGCCCACCTCTTCTCCATCTGCAGATGATGGGAAACGGAGGACGTCCCCAGGGAACCAAGGGCCTCAGGAGCAGTGACCTGGGAGCTGCCTGCAGCGAGTCACTAAACCCCATCCCACAATGGAGAGGGTTCTCACCAGGGCCCAGCCAGGGGCTGGCCGCTGCCTTGCCTGCCCTCCCTTGCCCTCTTCTGGGTGGTGCATCTGTCACCTGCCTCTCCTGCCTTTATACTGAGGGGAGGGTTATGGTGGCAGGGGCGGGGGGAGGGTCACAGGTCTCTGGGTCCAGAGGAGCCACAGTAGAGGTCAGGGGTGCTGGCTCAGGCTTCCCAAAACTTCACTGTCCCTCCCTGGGACTGGCTGGGCCAGCACATGCGAGTGGACAAGACATGCACCACAGAGCCCCAAACTCCACAAGGGGAGCCTTGGGGCTCAGTGCCACCAGCCACCACGTGGTCTTCCACCCCCAGGGTGCCTGTTGGTGGTCGGAGGCCTCTCAGCCGAATGACCTGAGAGCACTGGCCCAGCAGGCTAAGGTCACCATGCATCCCGTCACAGAGGCTTCATGCCACCCGTGACCTGGAGCAGAGGCCAGGCTTATCTCCGCTGTGAAGACAAGCAGCCTGGGTGATGCTCCCTACACTGGGCCCTGGGGGCTGACCTTCTCCTGGTCCTCCATCCGGCCTGGGCCCCTGCCAGCCACCAGCCCTGTTCTGTTCCCGGGCCCCAGGAGAGGGGAGAGCTGCATGGGCCTCTGAGCATGGCCTTCCTGCAGGGTGGACCTGGTGTCCAGGCCCTGCAGGCTGGTCACTCAGTACCTCCCCTCCACCTGCAGCTTCTTGGAGAGTGGGGCACACGGCAAGCACGTACATAGCACCACGCACCTGAGGATCACTGGCTGTGACCCTCGCCGCAGGAGGGCAGTGGCACTTGTCCCAAGGCCCCTTGGGCCCTGGTGCCATGGGTTCAGGATCTGGAATGTGGGGCCAACCATGTTCAGGAAGCTGAAGATACCCCACGCTTCGTGGTGACATGCCATCTCCAGGTTTGGGACTCCATCTGGGCTCATGAGCGATCATGCCACCATAAGCCTCATACTGAAGACCAGCCAAGTGCTCTGTGGGCTCAGGGCAACGCCTTCCTCTGTGGGCCTTGCTTTTCTTACTTAAATGGACCTTTTAGGATACGGGCATCTCTGGCCAGTATGGCTGGAGTATGGGCTTGGGCCCGCTCCCTGGCTGAGTCCTCAGTTTTGTGGGACGTGTCTGCTTCGGGAAGCAGAGTAAAGTGACAATGGCTAAGAGCCAGCAGCCTGTGGGGCCTTTGCACGACCCACTCCCAGCCTCTGTCGGAGTTCCCAGTTCACCGTGGAGTCTCATTTCTCCACAGGAATCAAAAGAGAGCAGCTGCATCCGACCCTGAGCTGAGGGAGGCAGCAGGGGTCACAGCAAGTCGCCTGGTCCTCTGCAGGCCTAAACTCGCTGGAGAGTCACTGTCCCAGTGCTGAGCCCGTGGGCCAAGGCCGAGGCCATGAGCTGGTCCGTGTGCTGCTGCGCTGAGTCCCTCGGAGGTCGGTGCTCGGGTGGGGGCAGCTGTGTGAACACCCTAGGCCCATGGCGGCTGCTTTCTGCTGCTGGACATGCCCGGACTACAGCCAGCTCTGCTGTCCCCATGGCGCCTTTGGCCCAGGTGCACCAGCGGCTGTGTGCCCCTTCTGGGTACCCATTTCCTGTCCTGTGGGACTTGGGAGAGACTGCCAAGGGCAGAAGGACAGGACCAGGGTTCCTCAGCCTGGGCAGCAGCCCCTGCACTAGAGCTGGCAACCCCAGGGTCAGTCAGCACCTGCCCAGGGAGGTGGGTGGACTCAGGACCCAGCCAGAAGGGCCGGCAAAGCTGTGTCCCCTTCTCTGGGCAGCTCCTGGGTGGCCCTAGGAAGAGCTGGGGGCCACGAACTCCTGTGGCAGGCTCCCTGCAGGGCCGCAGGGGTACAGTGGGCCACCCTCCGGTGGGCCTGCCAGCCTAGGGATGGCAGCAGTGTGTGGCTGCCAGACAGCGCTGAGCTCCGAGAGAACCTCCGGCTAGGCCTAGTCCCTAATGAGCAGCAACAGGGGGCCCATGGCCTCTCCTGGCCGTGACCACACGCCCCGGCTTGGAGAAGTGGGGTGAGCACAGCACTCCAGGGGTCGAGTGGGGCTTCTGTGGTGCCACCTGGAGGAGCAGGTCTCAGGAGGGGATGGGGGTTTTTGGGCCTGCCCGCTGACAGGCATTAGCTGAAGGAGAGAAGCAGGGCTTCCTGCTACGGGGTGTGTGTGGGGGGACCCACAGGCCACCTAGAGAAGTATAGGCCTGGCCGAGCCGGAGCTGAGCTGGGAGGGGCTGTGCTGGCGGACTCACAGCTGGTGTCCCCACACCCCATCGCCATGCCAGCATGGGCATGGCTCTTTAATGATGACCTCTTTCAGGAAGGAGGCAGACGCCATCCTTCCGTGTGAGGCTGAGCCCGAAGCCCCACAGCTGACATGGTGGTACTGGAATGGGGTCCCAGGGTTGTGGCCCCATGGGACCTCCCGGAGGGCAACAGCCCCCTTGGCTGCTGGGGCACCAGCCTCCAGGTTGGAGCAGTCACCTGAGGGACAGGACTGGCCACACACCGCAGGGTCCAGGGCAGAATGAACACGCAGGACTCCTTTCTCAAAAATTAAGAATTTCAAGATGGTGACAGTGGAGCATGACAGCAAGTGTGGGCCCTCATGAGCGAACACCCAGGCTGCTGCCCAGGTCACCTCTGAAAGAACAGCCTGGGGGACTCTGGCAGGAGTGAGACCCCGTAGGCTACTCATGCCCAGGGCCAGTCCTGATGTTGCGAGACAGTGCGAAGAACAGACAGACTCTTCGCCAGGTTTATTTTCCTCTATTTTCGACAGTTTAGCATTTCAGAGTTCTGCATTCTACACTTTTACAAACTTTAGTTATCAGCATCAGAAACACAAAAACATTGCAAGACCTCAAAACACAAATAAATACTAAATAAAACTGCACACAATATACAGTAAACAAAAATATAAAACATAATAATGCTATCAGAAGATCAGACATGTTGTTAACTCACATTAACAACATGATTATTGCTGAGCAATAACTTAGACTGTCTTTTTGTTGTTTTTTTTTTTCTTAGAAGAGCAGAAAAACACAGGACAGAATCACTGGTCACAATCACTTGGACTGTCAAGATGGGTCCTCACAGCGAGCAGTACCACGGACGGCGGTTTTGAAAACAGGCAGATTAAAAACAGAGTCAAATGAGAGACTGGCCTTCTTTGGTCTTTGTTTTTGGGTTAACAGAACTGAACGGAGAGGTGTGCCGTCAGAGAAAGAATGCAATTCTAAAAACGTTACACAGTTGTCTGCGTGGATTTACACCCTTCCTGTGTCACAGATGTCATCCTACAGAGTTACAGAAATCCTTGGAATAACGCCGCTTTTGTGTTTACCAATTAGGCATCGAGTTTGCTGTCGAAGGTTATCTTACTTGTCTACGGGGACTCAGTTACAAAACCAACCACACGAACTGCAGGAGTGGAGCAGCCGTCCCAGACTTGAGCTTCTGTCCTCGCGAGGTCACAAGACAGACTCTAGACACAGCAGCAGCAGCGGCGGCGGCAGCGGCAGCGGAATGAAATGCAAGCTCTGCTCGGCCCTGCTGGCCTCGGTCGCTGGGGGCCGGCGGAAAACGTCCTTCGGACGCTTCTGGGTCTCACCTCCGTTCCCCCATTGGCTCTGGCTCCCTGAGGACAACCACCCCGGCCTGGACAGACAGCAACGATGAGCAGGTCACCTGCCGACCCCGGGACCGCATACTGGCCACACTGGACCTGGACCCTAGTAGCCACATCCCACTTTGGAGGAAACACAACTATCGCGACTTGTGAATGGAAGACAGAACTGTGGTCTTGGGCTGAGGAGGTTTGGGTGACAGACACTCATTTGTCACAAACGCTCACAAATGCAAAGGAGCCCTTAGGACCGTGCCCAGCTCGCCTCTGCAGCCTAATGAAGATGTGCTCTGGGAGTGAGAAAACAGGATGTTCCGGCTGTGCCTGGCCTGTTCAGACCGAGTGCCCCTAGTGGAGGGACAGCTGTGGGGCATGAGGTTTGGGCAGAAGGCCCCACAGGGGTCCTGAGCTCCTGACCGACCTGGGGGGACAGTGGAGACGCTGTGCCGGACATCTGTGACGGGCACAGGGACAGGGGCTGTGGCCCCTGGGTGTGAGTCAGGGTCCTGCCTCTCTCCCCACCCACCTCGGGGCCCGGCTGTGTTTAAGGTCTGCCCGTCCTTTCCCTTGCTGGACGCCCACTGGCTGCAGGATGCCAGGCCGGCCATGAGAGACCACTGCTGTGACACTGCCAAGCAGAGGCAGCGACACTGATGACGGCTGCAGGCGTCAATGGGACGCGTGGCCTCAGACCAGGTGGCTGAGGAACCTGGAGGAGAGAGGCTGGCTGTCCCTAGTCCTCACCAAGGTGACCACCGTGGACTAGGGGAAGCCTCTGGGACGTCAGTTCTGCCCAGGGGACCACTGGACTCGGCCGGCATCTGAAGGGCTGGGTAGAGGTGGTCACCAGGGAGGGCAGGCCCTACTGGCCACAGCCTCTGGGGTCACAGGGTGGGGGAGGCCTGTGAGAGGAGGGACGGTGGGAGCCACTTGGCCAAAAGCTTTCCGCTCAACCAGCTTCTGGTCAAGGGGTGGCAGGTGCTGGGACTGGGGTGGCGGGAGTGGCCAACACGTAGCCCCCTCCTCCGTCCACGTGCATGGAGGAGTCAGCGTCACCCTCCTGACAGCCTGAGAGCACCCTACACACCCCCACTGCCCCCTCCCGTAACCCAGGACGTGGAAAACCCTGCTTCTAAGAGAGGCCCAGGCACTCGGACCCCAGTGCGGGCACCACCTGCACAGTCGGTGTCTTTAAAGTGCGGGAAGAGTTTTATCCCGTGGGGACTTTTGTCACTTCTAGTAAACGTGAAAAGCACACCCACTCACACTGCATCTGACCCCCTTCACTTGTTGCCGGGACCCCGGGGCCAGGGTGTGCAGCCGGGACCCGCTCCCATCCCCTGGGAAGCCACGTGCACACAGCAGGAAGGTGTGGACACAGCAGTGGTCACAAGGCCCACGACCCCCAGTGCCACCGACTATGACGAGGCCACAGGAGACGCTACCACCATGTCACACCTGTACCCCTGGGGACGATGCCAGCTCTGACTGGCCTCTCAGGAGGCGGCGGGAGGGCCCGTTGTCTCCCCCCAGGAGCGAGTCTGCACAGGTCCCCTCCTCAAGGGACAAAGGCATCCAGGCGGCCCACCCCCGACAGGACTTCAACCCTGGGAGGGAGGGAGTAGAGTTCTTTTCTCCCTCTTTTTTATGAGACCAAGATGCTGCTTATCCTAGATTTGTTAGTATTGTCTGTCCTTTGGGGACAGGGGGAGGACATTGCAGATGTCCCTGTCACTAACTCCTGTCCTCGGAAAGCTGCCTGAGGCCCGGTGGAAACTGCATGGGAGAACCAGTGGCCCCAGAGCCCCCGCAGGAAGTCCTTCCTCTAGGAGTGGGACCCAGAACGATGACACCTGACACCGATTTGCCTCGCCTGCTGGGGAGTGCAGAAGGGAGAGGGATGGAGACAATTGAGCATTCTCGCTGCTGGGGGCCTGGCGGGTGTTCAGAACCCGAGAGGTCACTTAGGGAGCCTGGGACAGTGTGCGAGGGGAGGGCACTTCCAGCAGGCACCGGGGTGAAGGCACACCCAGGGCAGAGGGCAGCACCAGAGACACGGTGGGCCCCCAGGCACCGGCCCATCCGTCCCCGCACGGCCACAGGAACCCAGGGCAGGCAGTCGGGGGCGCGGCCCAGCGGGCCGCGTGCAGGCGCGTCCTGGGAGTGAGTGGCACAGTTGCGGTGGGTCACGCACTGCTCGTGCCCGAGAAGCACCCGTCGCGTGTAGCACCCGTCAGTGGTTAGAGCACCCAGGAAGCGCGGTGCGTAGCGGAGGGCACGGGCGGCAGGGCTCCGGCTTCGAATCACAGTTGGACCATTGAGAGAAGGTAAACAGTGAGCTGAGGGGGGCCGGCTGGCAGGCGCAGGCTGGGCCGCAGCGGAGCCCGCCCCTCCCCGGGGAGCGGCCCCCAGAGTGGCATCTCTGGAATGCTCAGAGGGTTCGGCTTTGAGTGGTGTGGGCTCCCAGCCCAGGTGGGGACACAGAGAGGCCAACTCCGGCCACACTCCTGCCTCAGGGGGTGGGGCCACGCGGCTGGCTTCTGGGGCCGAGAGACCTGGAGTCTGTGACAACTCAGCCATGGAGGCCCCAGAAGCCGAGGATGGAGCCTGACCCCCTCAGCAGGCGTGGGGCCGCCCGAAGGCCCGGCAGAGACAGAGCTAGTGGCGAGAGAGCAGGCTGGTTACACTACCACGTCTAGAATTACAGCGAACACAAAGCTCGGGTCGAGAAGCAGCATGTCACACCTAAGGCACATGTACAGTATGCCACCACCTGTACACAAAGATGTTGCTTCCAGAGACCGGTCACAGAATGCAGCAGTATGACAGCATGGAGAGACGTCTGCTGGGGCTCCTTCCGCACAACTCGCCTGCCCACCCCCGGACCCTGGACGCCTTGCATCTGGCGTCGTCCGCCATTGAGAGCTTGTCTGAACACATGGGGCAGAATTGTAAAAACCTACACGTTTTGTTTAGAACTCCAAAGTTCAACTAATGCCCTATTTTAGGGTGAAAACAATTATAAATCTGAAATGATGCACAGCATCCATGAGCAGTTTCCTTTCATAATAATTTGCAGTAGTGTCATTAACTACGACAGGTATCGAAGGTTTACATTTCTAACGAGAAATAACAACAGGTTGGATATTCTCTTTCCTATCACAAGTGATAACCAGTGTTAGATATTTTACATTTTCTTCCAAGAAATATAAGTCTGTCAATGTTTTAAAATAAAATGTTTGCAGTAACAATTATCTTAGAACTTTAAATTAAAAAATGATTCTGAATTTAGAGACTTTCAAAAAGACCAAGGTGTACTTCAGGGTCTTTTGACAAATTATTAAAACAGAGACCAGATGAGGCCTTAAAAATAGACAATATACTATATTTGAAACAAAACTGAACTCTTGAATTTTAGAATGAATATATCAGAACTGCATTATTATTTCATAAATTCTTCTTTCACTTAACATGCTGACATGTCCAGCCATCCCCTGGTGTGTGTGTGTGTGCGCGTGCGTTTTCTTTCTGGTGTTCAAGTTTAAGGAAGAAAAACCATGGTTGTTTTTTAGCATATGTTTTCCACCTTAGTTAACTAAACCTTTGAAAATGAAAATGAAAGCCTTCCCTGACAGCAGTATTTACCTCGTCGAAGGATAAACAATTCTTCGGTGAAGTGTTGCTAGTCTATTAGAAAACGTCCTCACGCGTGCCTCCTCCCGCCGGCCCACGGCCGCCTTCTGCCACTTCCTCTGCTCCACAAGGTCCTTTCCTGAGCGCGAGGACCTCGGTGGAGACAGCGGTTCAAACCCCCCAGAGGAGTTGCCTTCTGCTCCATCCACCTCCCCAGGAACTGGTCAGGGGTCGGGCAGATCCGAAGTATCCACTATGACTTTAATAAAAATGGTATCATCTTTAATATACGTCCCGTTTTCTAGCACAGTCTGGGCCACGAAGACTGGGCAGCCCGAGGCAATATTCATCTCTCCAGTGGGTTTCTTGAAGCTGCTGCTGTTGGGGTCCGGCTTGAATGCATCTCCCAGATGACGCCGAGAGGACCCCTGGTCCATCAGCATGAGCGTCACTTTCTGCTTGAAGGGCCAAGGAAGCAGAGCATCATACTCACCGCGCATGATGACAAAAAACAGCGACAAGTGCGTGCCCTTCCCCATGCCGTCCCCATTCAGGTAGACACGGGCGCACATCTTGTAGCCAAAGTAGCCAGTGTAGAAGGGCTGGCTGTACAGGGACAGCGTCTTCCCCATGACTGCCTCCTGCTTCCGCCGCTTGTAGTCTCGGATCTTCCAGATCAGCACCCCATTGTAGCTGGCGGTCTCTAGGACCTGGAAGCGCAGGTCCATGTCAGCCAGGCGGATGTCGTGCACACTCAGCATCTGGTCGTGCCTGCTCAGCTGGGACTCCAGCAGGCCTGGCAGGTAGGACAAGGGGGGGGCGGGGTCAGTGGGTCAGTGAGGCTGGAAGTCACGCCCCCAGCCTCTGAACCAAACATCAACACGACAGCGTGGCTATCAACTGAAGGGGGCAAATGCCATGCCACGTTTCCCAACACACAAAACTGTGTCCTGCTGAGAGGCAACCCCAGGGGGCCCTAGGGCTCCCCACTGCAAGGTCCGAGTCACCTGCCAGAGACCTGCTGGGGACAGGGATGGATGCCCTCTTGCCCCCCAACCTGGGGCTCAGTGCCAGGTCTGAGTGTAAGCTGCTTCTCTGTCCATGTCACACCCTCAGCCGGCCTCATCCAACCCCACCTGCATCATCACAACAATTCGTGTTCCTCTCAACGTGAGTCCTTTGCATGCAAATATTCAGAAAATTCATTCAGTTCCCAAAGCTGCAGGCCCCACAAGTTGGTAGGCCACGCCAGCTTGCCACAGGCTGCCCCCAGGCCTTCACAAGCATGGCTGGGGAACCCCGCCCAGTAGGCCCTGCCTCCACTCTACTGCACAGGCCTCACAAGAAGAGGACGAGCCTAGATGCCAAAGGGGGAGCCCTCTGCACTGGGGGGGCCCCTCTGCGACAGCACGTGCTGATTGTGCCACCGGGACCCGGCCAGGCTCCCAGGAGTCCCAGATCCACATCACCGGTTCAAGGTCCCTCCCAGACCTGTCACTGCTCCTGTCCTGTTCATGCTCACCTGTGTTCCGAGCTGCCTGCCCTGCGCTTTTGTCCACACTTTCCAGCTCGGTCACTCGGTTCTGCAGGGACTCCACGCTGCTCTTCATGCTGTCAGCTTCCTCCCAGTTCTGCCGGAAGGGACGGATCTCTTTGTCCAGCTCTTTCAGTTTCTCTGCTTGGCTGTCTATGACTCGCTTCCAGACCAAAGGCATCAGAAAGGAGAAACACTGTTAGAACTCTGAAAATGCTGGGCTACCTCCATTGGACATTAGTGACTCAGGAGCAGAGCAGGCAGCCCAGCCCCGTAGCCTTGCCATGTGTGCTCTCACATGGGCACCTTGTCTGATGCTGTCATATCTCTCAGGGCACATAGGTACCTGGGTCCCCACTTCCCAGAGAGAACGGAGGCACAGAAAGACCTTATCCCACCAACTGTGGGCAGGCAGACCCCATAGCACTCTGTCCTAGGGGCTCAAATTCAGGACACTGGAGCCACCCCCACTGGCACGATCTGAAGGCCTCCGTTCCCAAAGGTCCAAGTCCATCAGCTGGGGCCACACAGTGTGGGCCTCCCCATAGCTGCCCGGCCCAGGGATGCAGGGGCAGCTCTGTCTCTGTAGCTGCAGAGCATAGGCCCCTACGCCCTGTCTGGGTCCTGGGAGCGAGCTGCCACCTGCTCCAGAGACCTGAGCGTCTACAGAGGCTGACAGCAGCAAAGGGCCCTGGGGATGGGTCTCCAGAGCCCGGGTGAGAGTGAGGGGGCTAATGTCAGTGAGTCGGGGTATGCTTCCTGCACTGGCTCCCCACCCCAGTCCCAAGCCCATGGGGCACAGGGACACTGCCGACAGCAGGGCTAGACTTTCAGCTATTTTAGTTTAAATAATCCAGAAGACCTTCTTCTAGAACCACACAGACCATTTGCATTTACCACAGGAACTGGGCAGGGATGCATCGTGCCCCAGCCAAGGCGGCCTGATGGTGTTTAAAGGACCTCTGGACCTCCTGGTCAGATGAAGCCGGGACCTGCAGGGTTTCCACTTTCAACAAGAATACATTGCTGAAATAGAGCTCCAGGGCCAGGCTTTCGTCCACAGTGAGGCTGCAGGGGGAAGGGGGAGCCCTGGGCACCAAGCCCACTTCTTTTGGAAGGCTATTTTTAAACACGCAGGTTTCAGCACCTTTGCTGTCTGTTAATGACCATGAAGGAACGAGCACAGTTGGTCTGGGTTACTTTTTTGAGTAAAAGTATTATAGTATTCTTCTTTCCAAGAAAGTCTGGTATCAGCTAACATTTAAGAAATAAAGATGATTTCTCTTAAGAACACCTCCTATGCTGATGTCACTACTTTATTTTTAAATACTTATGGCTAGAGGCATATTTAATTAGTTCACAAAGTCTATTTTCTAGGGACAATACTATTGACATTAATACCCCTATGGTATTTCTAATGGATGTGTGTAACTGTTGTCATGTCCTTTCCCTACTAAAATTATAAGCTTAGCTACATGGATACTACTGAGTCCAAGAGGGATAGTAATGAAACCACAGGAACTCAGTGACAGTCCTGAGAGATGCCTTTTGTAACCTGGGAGCCAGGAGCTGCAGGATGGCCCAAGGTAGCCTGCCCATCACTTCTAATGCCTCATGCCCCCAAGGTTAAAAAAAAAAAAAAAAAGAAGATTATACTGGCCTCCTTCCTGAGATCAGTGATGCGCCTAGGACAGTGGCAAGAAGACACACAGTCACCTTGAGGACAGGACTGTGGGGTCTGAGCAGTGAGGGCTACCACGCTGACAGCAAGACTCTGACTAAGCCAGGAACACAGAGGTGGTGTGGAGGTGCAGGGGGCACACACATGCACGCACACATGAAGACAAGGCTCGAGCAAATTACTTAAAAGGAGCTCCGCACAGAGCAAGGGAGAACGTGCTGTTTTTCAGCAGAGCTTTCATGTGTATAGATGGTATAGCTCCAAAGCAGGAGTCTCATCCAGCCTCCTGGGCAAATAGCAGCAAAGACAATTTCAGCCTCGAAGAGCATTCGACTCAGCCCTACGGGGCTTCTGTAAAAACTAATCTGAAATGCAGGTGCGGGTTTTATGAGAGGAAGGAACCCAAGGGCTGAGCTGAATGGCACCGGCTGCCCGTCAAGTAAATAAGCCAAATCCAGAGAGCTGCTCTCCGAGCACCAATTTCTGTCTCACGTACTGTGCACTTTAGGGCTTAAAGCACTGTCTCCTTCTGTCTCTCCGTATCATTCGGTCAGTGGGATCTGCAAACCAAACACTGTCCCAATTAGACAATGCGGGTGGCACTCAGGGGCCTTGCAGGCAGAGCACTACTGTGTCAGTCCTGCAGGCCCACTAACGGGAACCGCCATCAGGTCCTCTGGTTCCTCCTAACAGGGACATGAGCATGAAGTGAGCTAACACAAAGAAAAACGGGTTCTTTAAAAAGGAAAACATTAGGAAAATGCCGTTCCTGGGCCGGCAAAAGCCGACACTCTAAACTGCCACGTTCTCTGTCTCTGACTGTTCCCCACCTGCCATGCCCGGGGCCTGTGCCATTTAGGGTCTACGGGACAATCAGACCAGCAAGGAGAGGATGCAGAGGGCGACAGGTCTGCCACTGCCAAGGAGGATCCATGCATGTCTGTGGGAGAGGGCAGAGTCAGGAAAGGAGGTGGGGGGGAAGTCCTAGGCTGCAGCACCGCGGGGAGGGTGGCCACGCTGGGAAGGTGGAGCTGGTGAGCACATATGGCTTTCTGGGTCCCAGCACAGCACTTAAGACAACCTCCTCTCCAGGCATTTGGAAGGATTCTAAGAGGAATGAAGTAACCGGAGTAACCGAGGTGCAGGCTGAGCCAGGCTCAGTTCAGGAGGTGGAGAAGGGCCTGGAAGGGCTGAGAGAAAGCGCGTCATTTACAGCAAGCGCCCCCAGGCGTCTAGTCCACAGGGGTTTCAACCTTTCACTGATAGACTGAGTCCAGAACTTCTCTCTTAGCTGGCCAAATGTTGGCAGCCCCCCTGTGATGTCAAAGATAAAACTGAATTTCACCTTCCACAAAATCACCCGCTGGTTCCAATTTGATGCCAACCATCCCAGTGAAATGGTCAGGCACCTGCAGAGGTCCCTGCAGCAGTGTCTCATCCCTGCACGTAAGGAAAGCATGAGCTGCACATCCCGTCGATTCAAGTCCCTTTCTTAGAGGTGACCTGTATCCCTTCTCACTTTTCCTGGCGGGGGCACTAACCAGTGCTCTCGCCGTCAGACTTCACTGCTCGGTGCTCTGGCAGCCTGGGTCCCCCTTTCTGTCTTAGCTCTCTTACAAAAGTTTTATATGTAAATCACACACAGTGGAATGATTAAGCTCTACCAAGAAAGTAAATTCCAACTTTTCACACCGAAGAGGGCGAAGTGGCGGGGGCGAGTGGCGAATGCACAGAATTCCTGAGGTCCAGACAAGTGGACCCTGACCTCATCATGCATATTCTAATGTGTTGTTGCAAATGAACCCACCAAGTACTCCTTCCTTCCGCTGTTGTCATTTTGACAAGTGGTGATTTTCTGGCCTCTCTACACACTCCGAGCACAGGGCAGGCACAGCAGCCTTGTTCCCAGGCAGGAGCTGCGCCCCGGACGGTGTGGCTGAGCGGGCCACGTGGTGGGGACAGGCCTCCATGCAGAGGTTCTGACCAGCACCTCGTGGCCATCAGCAACAGCCGGGCACTTCCGGCAGGACGCTGTGGCTGCGCTGCGTGACGTTGCCTTTTCTAGCTTATTCAGCACCAATGACTCACATCCTTTCTGATACAATCTAATGCTTCACTCACTGTGTTTTTTTCTCATCTCTGGACACTACAAAGTTTGATACAAATGAAAGTAACTTAGCAAGTCCCCATGTAATTTGAGGCACCACAACAATCTCCAACATTAAATGACAGGAAAGGCACTCTCGAAGACTGTGGCTGTCACAAGTATTTTCATGCTGTAAGTACAAGTACTGAAAAACCATTCTGGGAATGTATCAGTTCTGCGTGTGTGTGTGTGTGTTTGTGTGTGTGTGTGAGAGAGAGAGAGAGAGAGAGAGACGCACATGGAAGTTACTAAGACTAAGGTACAGTATAAGCAAACAAATGTACAGACAGCACCCACAAAAATAACATGCTAACTGGTACCTAACGGAGGCCTGTGCTGGTAACAGACGAGGAGCAATGTTTCAATGCCATCACCTTTTCCCACAGTGGCCAAGGCTTACGCATTTGTTTGGTGATACCTTTGGATCACGATGGTGAAAAAAAGTAGGTAAGTATGTGTGTCACTAGAAAACTCAGAACAAAATCATTTGGCTTCACTTCGCTCTAGGAAGTGGAATTTCGTACATAACCACTCATGAACCATATGAAATCCTAAATAACAATAAAAACAGCTGATTTAAAAAAAAAATCACAGCTTTTAAGTCTTATTTCACCAACAGCGAACCAAAGGCACAGAGAGGCAATGGGGTCTGCTGTCCAAAACGGTGAGAGGAAAGAGTTGGCCTGCAGCTGCCCAGGCTGCCTGCCCTGAGTCCGCATTTGAGCAGAGAGACCTGTCACTTGTCTGACAGAGTCCAGGGCTCTTGCTCAAACACCTAATGAAGAGTACGGAAGGCAAGACAGATATGTACCTCTACCCTCTGATTCAGCCATAGTCTTAAGCTTCTTACCTGTAAATGAAGTATTTTGGATTCGTTATTTCGAAGCATTTCCTTTTGTCTCTCAATTTCAATTTCAAAGCTACATATCTGATTGTGCAAACTCTGTATACTCTTGTTTTTTTCTACACTTTCATTCTGCAGCAAGGAAACCTGAAAAAAGAAATTCTTCAATTAAACAAACTGGTTTTAGTATTCATAAACAACAATTATGATGGTAAATACAGGCCTTCTAGTAGCTGTCACAGAAAAAGCATCCCTTCACATAGGAAAGGGCGTCCTGATGATGTAACAGTGACCCCCACAAAGTGCCTTCTCAGAATCCTCCCAGTAACTCATCACCGTGAGGCACAGAGCAGCCGTGCACTGAATTTCAGAACGAATGGTATGCTTTTTAAAGTTTTTGCTGAAAACTAATAAATCTCCGTTAGAGAGGCTTTCAAACTTTGACTAGGAACCACAGTAAGAAACACATTCTTACATCTCACCCCATTTATCACACACTTCTGTGTGTACCCAAAAAGCAAGCATCACAAAACCACACTTGCCCTAACCACTTATAATGCACCTTGACATTTTCTATTTTATTCTCTTTTACTGTAAAAAATGCTATTCACAACCCATGGAATTACGTCTCATCAACCAACAGGCCATGCTCCGCACTGTGAAAAGCTCTCCCAACATAATGAGAAACCCTGGTGAGAACGAAAGTGACACAGGAGCTTCAGTTAACCCTTAGGCCATGCTACTAACCCTCAGGGAGATGCAGGTACACAGTGAGTGTGGAGACCTTCCAAAGAGCTTGACACCGTCACCTGTGATGCCCGGCTGGCCCAAGGAAGGGCATGCAGGGGTGCAGGTCCAAGCCCTGGCTGCTTTAGAATCTCCTTCTGAGAAATAGCTCCCAAGAACAAACCTGCACTGGTCTAACAGCCCTGGGGATAGGAGCTCAAGGGTGAGTCCTACATGGCTTCTCTTACAAAGTCTACACTGCATCTGGCCCTCAGAAAGGCATCCCCTACCCACACACATGGGTCTGCACAGGGTGCAGTTGCCACCCAGAAGTCACTATGCTCATGATGGATGACAAGGTCACACTTGCACTCAGAAGTGCTTCTCTGATACCACCAGCACTTGAGCACCGTGGAGATGCCACTGGGGCGATGGTTACTGAGGTGACTAACCCGGGAGTGGTAAGACCTGATTCTGAAACCTTACAGCTTCCCTGGGCCACAGTGGAAGATGAATTGTCACAAACGATAGCCAATGAGCTACAAAAAATCTCACTTTTTAAGAACTTCTGCTGGGATGCATTCAAAGCTGTCCTGGGCTGCAGGTTGGACATGTTTGTAAAGAATAACCAGCCTGAGGGCCTTCCTATGCCCAAGCTGCTCAGGTAAGCAGCACCTTTAGACACAACCACAGTCTAAGGAATACAGAACTTGCCATGTCTGCTACCATTCTATGCAACACAGTCAGACTTTCCTTCCTAAAATGTGAGGTCTCAAGTGTCCATGGACAATACGTGACTCCTTCCATTAATCCAGACTGGGGCCTTAGGTAGCAACTCAGTGCTGTCCTTGCCTTTTCTGAAGTCACAACACTCATTCTGTCTGTCAACCATGGACATAATTCCCAGACTCTATTCTCAAACCCAGAAAGAGACACCATGCACATGGATAAAAATCCCCAGTAACACCACCCCAATGGATAAAAATCTCAGTAACATCTCCAAAGACAGTGACAATTCCATCTGCAACAAATCCAGCTGCTTGAGGACGAGCCCAAGTATCTCACATGAACGAACACTTGTCAGGCCATACTGACATCTTTACTTAGGGGCTGCCCTTATTTAAAAATTTACTTTTATTTATTTATGTGTTAATCAAAGAATCCATACCTGGGGCCTGCAGATCCTGCTGCTACCTGTCAGGGGGATGTCATCACCAGGTGCAGTATCGACCTCATAAAAGAAGTGTGTTTCTGAGCTGCGCAGTGGGACAACCACATGGCACATGGGAACAGGGACCCCTTGTCCCTACCAGAAACCTCCACCCCACCTGCTTCTAAAATATAACATGTGGGAAGGGTGTTGCTAAGTCCAGATTTTACAAAACAGTTTTTCTACAGTTTGGCCATGAATGTGATAGAGAGTCTGTCTGAACTGACTCAAACATTCTATTTTCCATTACAGATGAACAAAAGTAACGTGAGGTCCAGTCAACTAATGTCAACTAATTCCATGAGAATGAAGCCAGTCTTCGTAAAACAGCACCAATCCCACCGGCTGCTCTGGTCCAGCTCAGGGGCCCCCATCCTTGCCCACTGCAGTTCTCAATATCGAGTCAAGTTTTTATTTTTGTAAATAAGCCACAATGAGAGATCCTATACAACTCCTCTACCAGTTCTCAGAGAATGTCCCCTTTTCCTCCTGGAAAGAAGGCCTGGCCAAGCTGCACCCCACGAACTGGCTGCAGCCAGGTCCTGTGACGAGAAGCTGGGAGGAAGGCAAGTCTGGGAAGGGGACCTGCTCGATGCCCCAAACTTCCACAGACTATTACCAGAAATTACCAGGAACGCCAGGGACATGGATGTCTTTCCCTCCTTGTCACTTAGAAAAGACAAAGAACGCTGAAGCATTTAATTAACACGGTGACCTTCCAGGTTGGGGGCTGGCGAACTTTTTCTGCAAAGCCCAGAGAGCAACTATTTTAGGCTGTGTGGTCCACACATTTTCTGTCCCAACTCAACTCGCTGCCGCAGCACAAGAGCAGCGACGGGCAATGTGAAAACGCAGGAGCCCGGCTGCGTTCCAATAAAACTTTATCTACAAAAAGGTGAGGGGGAGAGGTTTGGAAGTTGGACAATCCCTGTTCTTGATCAATGCTAAGATAACCACAATGTAATTTAAAAAAAAAAAAAACACTCCATAGTTGCTTGGCAATTAAAATACAACAAACAAAAACAAGCACCTTCATTTATTAATATAAGCACAAGGTCACTTGAGAATTTACCATACTTGTCTGTGTGTAAGGGATGACCCCTACTTTTCTAACCCAACATTAAAAAATCAATGTTAATCAGTAAGTCCCGTGTATAAAACGACCCCCAATTTTTAGTCTAACAATTTTAGACAAAAGTATCATCTTACACAGGAAAAATACAGTGCTTTTTTTTTTTTTTTTTTGACGATCTCTTGATGCTGTTTCTTCTACTCAAAAACCATTAATAACTATGGAAGAGGTTCCCTTCTTTAAGCAATTTCAAGAAATTATTAAAAAGCAACAAAAGCAGGACAGGGTGCGCCATACCTTCTTCTCTAGAGAATTGCTCCACTCCTTCAGTAAGTTGACGTGTTGCACAGCGGAGCTGGCCTCATGGGCCTTGATCTGCTGGTTTGTCCCCTGCGAGAACAAACACGCAGTGCGTCAAGCCACTTCACTCCTCTGGAGCATAGGAGACCAACATGACAGACACCCTACAACCAGCACTAAACATGGAGAGGGAGACCGAGCCATGGTAAGTGGACAGGGATGCTCCAAGACGCTCGAGGGACATGCGCAGCGGCCCCTACTCTACTATATGTGGGTCAGGCCGGCAGGAGCCGAGCAGCTCAGACAGACACTGCGCTCCTACAGTCTCAAGTTCATGTTCTTCACTCCTCCAGCTTCTTATCTACATTTCACACTTGTAATATCAAGAAATTTAATTTTAGACATCATTTTTGTTTTCATAAGATTTTTTTCATTAAAAATGTAAGTGGAAAATGTTTAGACACCTGCAGTTACAGCTAGATACTGTCACAATACTCTAGTGAACATATAATCAGAGCAAGATTCTAAATAATTCACTAAAATGGTAACTTATTTGAGAAACACACTGTCTGAAAAATGTACTGTTCCTTACTATTCTAAGTATATTTAGAAAGTTACATACAGAACATAAACAATCTACAGAGTACATAAGATGCAGACCAACTTAAAGTCAGTAATAAGCACAGGAAAAAGTATTTCACATATTCAAGGAAATAATTGGTTTGAAAATATAATTTGTTTTGATACTGAAAAATTAAGATGCCAGAGAGAGCATTTTAATGATCTCCAAAACATATACTCTGTACATAGAATATCCATATATATGTTGACATAAGAGTTCCTATGTATCAACATATACATAAACATACACAGGATGGATGATACTGCGTACAACATAACAGTGGTGAGTGCTGTCTCCTTAACGAACTGGAGCAACGGGAAAGCAACAGTCATTCTCATTCTCAGGTTTTTTACTTTCTAAGAAAACACTGAGATGCCAAAATCTCTGTATGATGCCATAATAATGTATGGATAATCTGTTAAAATTAAATATGAAATATTTTAATTGTAATACATACTGTTGTTTGATACTTTTAAGATTACGACATACATTTAAATAAAATTCAGTTCAAACTCACTAGCAATCTCAGACATGTTAAAAAAAATTAACAAAAAGCCAGAGACAGGTTTCTCACAGCTTAGGTGTGGCAGTGACTGGGACGTCCTCTCCACAATGTTCTCAAGGGCGGTGTGGCTTGTATATAAAATGCATTTGGGCGCACACAGGCGTGTGAGCCTACGGCTGTGCACTGATGCACACGCACTGCTAGAACCATGTCTGGCTTATATCTACTTATACTTGAGTGATAGCTGAAGGTTCTAAGCGTCAGTACGGACTACGTGTCCCACTCCAGCTGGTTTTCGGTGTAGTCGTTTGCCTGTACTGTACCGGCTTCCTTGTCAGCACAGGTGTCTGTCTATCTGAAGTCTCAAAACACCACCGGAATGGAAAGCAAGCACCCGCGTCTGCTGCATGCGGCTTTCATCACCCATGCGACAGGGTGATTCGATTCCATGACAAAGACTAAAAGTCCAGAACTTGCATGGTGAAATGTTAATATAACTTTCTCTATATGGCAGAATGTCAGCGACTGGGAAGGACAAATGTCGGATACTGACCTGAAAAACGCAGCCATAGCGCTTAAAACTACAGGTGCTGGGGGCATTGACACACTCTGACAAGTGTGCACTCAACTGCAACGGGAAAGAGACGTGAGTTGTGGCACAAACGTTTGCATGAAAATGTTCAAACATATTAAGGGCACGGATAGCATCTGGGTTGTACTCTTATGAATAGCGTTCACAGGTATAGGTGTGTACATATCATCTGCTTCCTGGACTCATACGCAGTAAATACACAGTATCGTCACATGTGTACACATATATACACCAATATACAGAAATACATTTACTGTAACATTTCTTAAACTTGCAGTTTCTTTAGAACAAATTGTTAAAAATGTAACATGCTATCTGCAGTGCCAGAATTAAAAAAAGGAAAAAACTTAAACTGAAATGCACATTTAAAGACTATAAACAAAAATTGCATGAAACACAAAAAATAGAAAGCATTCGGGATGCAACTGGGTCACACACCTAATATACAGTACACAGAAATAAATATATTTCCAAAGCAAGCTTAAACAATGTACCATTATGCTCAACACTCAGATAACTGGAGATGAGTTTCCTTCTTCTAAAAGATGCTTTCCCCTCTGCATGGCCATAAATACATGTAGCTTCTCAAAGGCCTCTAAGGTCATTCTAATAACATAAATCTTAATACTGTCACTTCTAACTGATGGGAGAAAATCTGGAGGAACTGGGAGAGGATAACTCATCTCACAAGGAAAAACCCCTTTGTTCAGCTTACATGTTGGCAAATCATCAAATAAAAACCACTTAGGATGTCCCCTCGGGAGAAAGAGATAAAGTGCCTGCGATTTGAAGACACAGTATTGTGTATTTGGCTGATGCAATTTAAGGTTAGCTGCTTCTTTTTCTGAAGGAATTCTCATCAGGAAACTCTAGGGACAGGTCTTTACAGGGACATTAGACCCTGTACTAGGAGGGTGGAAGTGTGATCCCTGTGTGCCAACGCACACACCCAGAGGCTCACGGTGTGTCAGTGTAGTTAGTTCCAATGACGCCTCCTCAGTCTACCAGGACAGCCTTTCCCTCAGGTTGGTGATCAGGACGGAGAGGAAGGTGGGCCCCAGCACTGCTCCCTCACCCTGCTATGACTCCTACAGAAGAGGGCTAATGTCCACAGGGTGGCCATGGGACCCACTAACCGCTGCCAAGGCCAAGCTCTGTGGAAGTTCCCTGCGCCAAGACAGTCCCAGCAGTCACAGATCTAGCCACGTAGCACAGCTGATGCTCCTCTGAGCCCACTGGAAGCTCAGGCCTGCACCTGGAGGAATGCGCTGAATAGGGACACTTCAGGTGACCAGCAGAGATGCAGCGTGAAACGGGGTACGTAGTAACGTCAATTTAAGCATTTTAAGACATTCCTTCAGCGCCGTCAGTCGTGAAACAAAAATGCTAATGCTTGTAATGTTAAAACCAGGGACACGGTGAGTTTGGTGCTATTTCCAGTGTACTGCTGTAAATTCAGTGTTGGACTTGTTCCTAAATTGCTTTATTATCATTACCCACAGAGCCTTATAGAATGTACGGGTGCTATAGTATAGAGAGGCAGGAATTGTCTACAGACCAGTAACAACTGTCACCAGAAACCCAAGGAAAATGCAGGCTTACAGATCTTTTAAATAAGAATAACCTAGAGGTAAAAATGGAAACAGCTTTTGCCCCTAATTCAGGTATCTCTGAGTGAGTAAAAGTTTAGGGAAGTGTGTAAAATCCTGAAAATTGTTTCAACAGTACAGACTCCATGTGTTCCCGTTAATGGAGGGACTTTCCAGCAGTGGAAATAATCTACACAGACCTCCCTGCTACTCCTAGAGGCACGTGCAGGGACCAGGGACCACTCTCACCAGGTGAGGCCCTGCCCTCGCCCAGCAGAGTCAACTTCTGGGAGGACACACCTCGACTGAGTATGACTCTCAGGTCTCTGCACCTTGTGTTGCTGGTCCTCGGCCCTCATAGGTCCTCTCTTTCAGTGGGGACGTGAGGAACTGACCCTCCCCTCCCCAATACCCAGTCATAAAATTCCAAGCGGTTGAAAAAGGCTGAGGTGAGCAGGCTCCTCATATCAGAGCATCCAGGACTAAGAGAAGGGGACCAGCCAGGGGACCAGGGGATGCATGCACTCACAGAGCCCATGGGAAACCCAGATGGCGCCTGGGGAACAGCAACCAATGGCGCTCCAGTCATATCTGATGCAAAAACATTAAGAATCCTTGGAAGTTTTCCATCTGGCTATATGCTGATCAGGTGAAATTAATAAAAATCTACCTATTTTAAAGAAAACGTGCCTGAGGGTGGTGAGAGACACAGAGCCTCTGGGGGAGGCGGCACTGGAGCCTTCCCAGCAGTCCCTGTGCTCACCTGCTCCTCAGCTCCAACTGTACACATTGTGCGTGGCCAAAATGATTCTAGAGAGTCTCTAAATTAATTCATTTTCTTGAGATAATCTCATAGTAATTCCTATTTTACAGATTTAAAAATAGCTTTTTATAGAATGTAGTGTCACCTTCACTTGCATTGGAAAGTAATCCCATTTTCTCAATTCTTAACAATATTTTGCTCTAAGTTTACCACTCTGTAGCTTTCAATTGCTTGCTTCTGAAATTTGACTCCCCAAAATAGCATGAGGTTCTTCGTTGTTTTTCTACTGAGTGTATCACTATCGTGATCTGTGAAAACCTTCGATTTCAGCTTTTCAGGAAAAAGTGTGGAGTCCTGGCATGCTAGTCCTGAAGACGTCATAAATGCTCGGCCAGGCTCGCCACGTCCTTACCTCGCTCCTCAGAAGGGTCTGCACGCTGCACTTGTGAGGGCAGGACACCACCACACAGGGACAGTCAGTGTCTTCGTGCTTCTGCAGGAGAAAAAGAAGGTGTCATCAACTTTGACACAGATGACCCGTCTTCCATCAGGTTCCACTGTGTCCCCAGGATCCCCACGTGGACCCAAAGGAAGCACTCCGCTCACAGTATTGTCCCCAAGTCACGACACTCACATTATATCTGGGTAAGTCCTTATATTGAAAATGTTTGAGTGCCAAAAAATAAGGCATCTCAGAAGATCTACTCAAATCTGAGTAGTTAGGGTGACTGGGAAGAGGGGTGCCCACTGGGGCTGGGGGGCATCTTACCAACAGTCCCACCTCCTCTGTTGTTGCCTGGACATGAGCTCAGGCAGGCTCAGCCCTCGCTCACAGCCCTGGAGGAGGTGGGCTGGGACTCAGGCCCACGTCCAGCCTTTGCTCTGGCCTCTCTGTTGGGGCCTGAAAATGATGCTTCTCATATACCTGAAAACAGTGTGACCTACTAGGTATTTAAATTACTGCCCTGAAATCTTACCTAGATTACCTTCAGCACATGGAAAATAAGGATAAATTCTGGTTTAGTCCTTCTATGGATGTCACAAATTTCAACTTCATAGGGCCTAGATGATGGTGACTATTCAGCTCAATTCCATGGGCACAGGTCCATAAGCAAGGTAGGGGCAAGAAAAGCAAACCCAAGGGCCCTGGAGGGCACTCGACACATGACAAAGGGCCACTGGGGAGAGGCTATGCAGGCGGAGCCAGGGTGTAACTGCTGATCAACTCGACCTGGTAGGAGGACAGGCTCCTGGGGAGGCATCACTAAGCAGGAAGGAAATGGTGCTGCATCTCCTTGGCCCTGGGAACGTCCAATACTCCTCATCTGATTTTCAGATTCTCTCTGGGTGTCCCATTAGGCTGCTAAGTCGAATGCCAGGGGGAACACTAGTCCAGCGCCTGTGTCCGGCAGCTCGGACCTCATGAGAAGGCACTTGACTTCCTTGAGCCTGAGCAGTAGGCCTCCCACAAGGCAACACTGGCTCCCCATTCTGCCAGACTGTGCTTAGAACCCCAGAGTCCCCAGAGGCCAGAGTCAAGGATTTACTGTGTTCCAGCGAGAAACCTGGGACAGGTACCTTCACCTATCCAATCTGTAAGAGGCGGGCAGGGGAGCAGACCTCCCTCCCAGGAGCTGAGGAATGAGTGACTCAGTCCTGGGCCTGCAGCTCCTCCACAGATGCCCTGCCTCCTCCCTGAACCTGCCTTTGACCACATTCGTGCATGCACACGTGCACACACATCCACCCACCCACACCCAGGTGCTGGGGTCAGCCCAAAGAGCACTGCTAGAAATGCAGATAGGCAGATAATCACCCCAGAAGAGTCAGGGGAGCAGGGGGAAGTGAAGTTTTGGGGAGGGCAGTATAGGCAATGATGGAGGTGAGGCTGGGGACCTGCAGGGCCAGACCAATTCCTATCTCTGTGAGTGTATCTTCACAGATCTGTGTAAGGATAGCTGAACGATGAATTTCTAGAAGCTGGCTTTGCTGGCTATCAAAATGGGGTTTTTGGGAGTTCCCTGGTGGTGTAGTGGCTAAGGCTTCAGCGCTGTCAACACTGTGGCCTGGGTTCGATTCTCAGCTAGGGAACTACCCCATTAAAAAAAAATAAAATAAAAGAGATTTTGATAGATACTGCCAAAACTGCTTTCCCATACTGCCCTTCCCACACCCCATTTCTAGCAAAGTGTTCCATCTTTGATAGTGTTACAAGTGAAAAAAGCAATGGGTGTGATCTGTAATTCTTTACCAGTAGTGTTCTGGCATATATTATATTTATTAATCATTCTTATTTCCTGTGAATTGCCTTTTCACTTTCAATTGCTTTTGCCCACTGTAGTGGGTTGAATAGTGACCCCACATCTCAAATCATGTCCTTGGGAACCTCAGAATGTGATATTCTCTGGAAATAGGGTCTTGGCAGATTAAGTAGTAACGATGAGGCCCCACATCTAGTGACTGGAGTCCCTGTAAGAGGAGGGGACAATGAGCTGCCTGCCCAGGGCACCCAGGAGCCACACCCTGGCTTTGGATCTCCAGCCTCAGAACTGAGAGAACACACATTTCTGCCATTTTTAGCCACTGACTTAGTGATACCTTGTTACAACAGCCATGAGAAAATAATACACTCATTTTAAAAACTGCTCATCTACTGATACGTAAGAACTCTGTGTATTAATGAAATCAGTCCTGTCTATAAAATTAAATGTAACTTTGATACACACCTGTGACAGACGTGACACATGTGAGCCATGAAGGACCTCAGCTGACAGCTGCCATTGACCTGGGTGTCCCTCCCCAACCTCAGCCCACTCTTCACAAGGAGTAACCACCGAAACCACAAACCTGGATTTTGTGTTTCTACCCCTTTTGCTTAAAAAAAAAGTTTCATTACACATATACTTATACCAGACAAAATACTGTTTTGTTGTGACTGTTTTTGACTTTTATTAAAATAGACTCCTCCCCTAGGAGTCACCTGCGACCTGGCTCAACAGCTTCCCAGCTAAGCCATGGACTGCAGGCCTTTCACTGTGTGACCTCACTGCTGTCCTGTGTCACAGCCCACTGGGCCCTCCACACTGATGTGTCCACCCTCCAGCTGATGAACACCGGATATTTCCAGACTTCTGCCGCTCTGCTCACGTGCGACCACATTTGCTGCTGTGTATGTGAGACGGTTTCTCACACATCCAGGAGAGGAGCTGCTAATTAAGTACGTCAGTGTTCAACCTAATGCAATAACCCCAAACTGTTTTCAAAAGTTGCTGCACCTACATATACTCCCATTGCAAGATGTACAGTTTCCCATAAAATGAGATCTTTATAATTCTGACTTCTCACAAATTAACACAACTGTTTAAAGAGACTGATACTCAATAATTTCTACACTAAGTAAAAGGGATTTTTCCTGACACTTTAAATTATGCCAACCTACAGAATTTTGAGAAACCAATTTGAAAATAGCTGATAATAACATCAAACACAGAAAAGAAATTCCCATATGAAGAGCAATGGTGCAGTTTCAATGCTTTGTCAATCTGTGTCTTATTAGCATCTGACGTACTGACACAACACAAAGCGCAGGAAATGCAGGAACACCAGGATGACCTGGGGTTGCAGGTCTGCTAAGTGAGAAGGCTGCTCTTTCTAAAGATAAATGTAAGGCCTGAGAGGATGGGACTAAGTGTGTCAGAGTCCAAAGAACAAGACTTGGGAATCAAGTCATGTCACTGACCGGAGAGAAGGCCCAGGGCAAGTCCTGGGACCTCTGTGGTGAGCAAGGAAGTGAGCGTGCAACTGCCCTGCAAGTGCGCAGTGCCCTGAGGGCCAGGGGAGCCGGTGCAACGCCCAACAGGAGTGCCTCTCATAATTACTACAGGCCCTGACAGAGTAAGACACGTGCTGATGTCAATAGCATTAAAACAGTTTAAAAAATTTCCTTTACTAGAATATAGTAAGATCTCTAAGCACAACTCACATGCTAATTATCATTTTGTGTCTCTCCAGCTGTGGTGCCTCTCTCCCCTGTTTGCAGCTGACAAACTCAAGACCCAGATCAAATCAAATTCCCCCCCGTGATCCCATCAGGCTAGGTGAATGGGCCCTTTCTCACAGTGCCTCCCACACCCGCTCCCTCACCAGGCAAAGAATGGAGGGGGAGACTGTGATTTATGTTCTGTGCGTCCTGAGCAACTAGCTCAGGATCTGGTGTGCCAGAAGCATTCAACTAACGTCTCAGAATCCGAATGCTGTGCTGGCATTTTACAACCGGACTCTTCACAGCCTCATCTGAAGTTCAGTCAGTTACTTCTCTGGTGTTTCACTGACAGGCTCTACAATTCTTTCTCAAAGGAAAATTAATTCCTGCATTCTATTCTGCAAATAAAGGTTATTGATTTTTGCAAGAAGCAAAGTGTAACTCTGATAGCAACATACTAATGTGTAAGGACTAGAGTGTTCCTTATTAGGTATGTGTCTCATTCACCTGAATTTAATTACTGAAGGAATTAAATACTACTGTCATTCTTTAAAGCGGAAGGCATAGTTCTTAAAAGTTCTTAATAACTGGACACATCTATAGACTATATAGGAGAAAGATTTCACAACTGAAGAAAAGTCACAGGCATAGGTAAATTATATAAAGTAAGGTAAACATGAAGATAATAGAGTGTATCTCATTTCATACCAAGAACTAAAAACTTCTAAATTTTGGGCAGTAAGTTGCTCTAGAACATGGAATTTGGTCCTTGAGCTGGAGTGGTACTTCCCTAGTCCTCTCCCATCAGTCATTCACCTCGCCACATACAGAGGATAACTCCCAGCCCTCCCAGCTCACTCTCTCAGCAGCAGCGTCCCAGCTGGCCCTGTACCCCACTCGGGGACACCACTCTCCCGACCCCACCACACCAGCTCCTCTTCTGCTGGATGGCCGGCCCCCTTAGCCATCTGTGTGCCCAGGCTCCTGTTCTCTGGCTCTCCTCTCTACTCACTCCAGTCCCATTTCCGCAAGGACCACCTACCTGCAACCCAAACCATGCCGTCTTCTCACCCAACTCCTGTTACCCTACTTGGAGCCAACCTCAGTAGGACACTCTGGTTCTTCTAGCTGTGCTGGTCACAAACGGTAGGCATCAACCTTGGCTTGTATTCCATGTTAGAGCCATCAGCTAATCCCATTGGTTCTCTCTCTGATATGTACCCCAGGACCCCTCTCTTTCCTTCCTTATGCAGGTCAACATTGCACCTCGCCTCTATGACCCCCACCCCATCTACCTGTGACACCTGCCAGAGCAGTGCAGTGGAACCCTGACATCACCACCCCCACCCTCCAGTCCGCCTCCCGTCCTCTCTGCTCCTCGCCTGTGATCCATGCATGGGTGCAGGTGGCCCCTCACAGTTCCTAAAATCCACTTGCCAGGTTTGCTCTACCTCGTTGTTCTGCTGCATCGGTGGCTGACTGCCTCAGAGGCCTCCCTGATGGCCCCCTTCCCTGATGCCAGTTTATGCTACTTTACAGTGCCAATCACTGCCACCATCATGTTAACCTGCTTTCCTCTTCTCCCACGAGGTGAGCTTCCCTGTGAAACCTCAGTTCCTAGAACAGTGCCCAACAGATGGACACATTTTTGAGGGTTACCACAGCACTGATTGTTTTTTAAATTTTTCAATTACAGCTGACATTCACTATTATTTTCTACTATACCACTGATGGTTTTTAAAGTTTGTCTTCTACCCTCGATTTCCTCTTTCTTTAATTTACAGAGAAGCGATCTGATTCTAAAATGCACACAACATCAGACTGTGCCAAAGTAATAGGTATGAACAACATGCTAAATTCTCACTCTCTCCACAACAGACAGCTGTACTTCAACACCACAGGACAAAGTGCTGCCCTGCTGAAGTGCAGGTTACCAGAGAATTAACCAATCCAACAAGACTTTGAGGCCATTCCCTGGGACAAGTAGAAAATTCTACCTTTTTAAAGTAATTTACCTTGCATTTTTTTGGTGCCCCAAATGAGAGTCAATCAAGGCAACAGAAAATGCTAATTACATAAACCAAAATGGGTAAAACAAACAAAGCTTAACTCTGAAACAGTCCAGTGAAAACTGCTCTTTACTCCTGACTTTGCCCTTCATTCCTGACAGGACAGTCACTTAAAAGGATAAATGACAGCTGTACTGAGCGGAAGGCAGGTGAGACAAGACAACAGTGCACCTGCAACGTGATCATTGGAACTTGGCTTTTGCAGTGACTGCACGTGGCCTCGCGGTATTTACAGGCCTTGTCCACGTGATCACGCAGGTCCTTCCTCAGTACTCTCTCTTTGCAGTCAGCACGAACACACGGAAGCTCTTCAAACTGGCAGTCATTCTTTAAATGCACCTGCAAGACAATTCCGAGTTCTTCATTGGCAAAAAATTCAATCTGAATTACTAGATTCTAGCCTCTATGGATTAAATCCTACAGAAATGTTTCTATCTGTCATACGACCCGTTTTTCACAGAGAAGAGTGATAAGTGTATCAAGAGACAATGAATTTCATACTCTATTTAGTGATGACTGAAACTATATTGCTTTTGAAGAATTAAGTCAACTCTTCTTCCTGAATAAACAAACAGTTATCTGCTAAGGATTTTTTTAAAAAATTCTAATTTAAATATCCTTTCAGGATAAAATGATACCAATCAAAAAAACATAAGAAGTTATGTGGAATTTCAAGGGGAAAAACAAAGATCGTTTCAATGGACCTGCCAAAATTAAAATTCGTATCAGATTTCTTTCTATTCTCAATAGGCAGGGGGTGTTTAGAAAACCGGTTGATAGTTCTGGTAATGATGTCATAAAGATAACATTTCATACCCAAGTGGCTGTAAGTGCTTTCATATCTGGTTGTGTTTGCAAGATTCATGTAAACATGGTCTTCAGGTGCCACACCACACAGCCCAGGGCCTCGTAGCTCTCAGAACTTACCAGCAAGTGTCCCAGTGTGAGCTGGTCTGCACACCCTCTACTTTCATTCCTACAATATATCTGAAGAGCCAGGATCTCTCTCTTGCAGCAATTATCCTTAAACACCTGAAAGACATTTAAAATGGAAAGACAGTTGTTTTAGAGGATTAGTATTTCTTAATCTCCACATGCCGTTACTTTGAGGACAAGGCAAAACCACTTTTAAAAAAAAATCACAAGAGCATCTTTTAAGTGGATCTCAGAAAACACTAAGGGCTATCACAATTCCTAATTTCTACCAGGAGAATAAAGAAGCTGCCCCCACTAAGAGACACAACTTAAATAACACAACCTGAACGATCACTTTTATTAGGTAGGCCAAAAGAAAACAGTTATACTGAATAAATAGAGACCACTTTTGAGCACCCAGACGTTGTGAGTAAACTCCAACACAGTCTCAAGGCGGGCACCCCAGGATCAAGTTCACATTTGGACCCTAGAAACTCCTAGGAGCCAGCACTGCAAAGGTGGCCATGGGGGACAAGAGCAGAACCTGCTACAACTCCGTGCCTTGTTAGCTGCTTGCTAGAGAAACTGCTATAAAAGTTTGTAAAATACTTCTTTTGGTTTCTTCTCCTAAGGTTATGTCACTCACAACTCACTTTTTACCAAAAAGGCATTAGCCTGCTGTTTTTAAAAAATACTTTTTAAAATTTATATTACAAAGACTAAGATTAATCCAATAATGAAAATGTTTCCCTTTGAAAATGAAAACCTTTCTTCCTTCAATTTTATTTTCCCTTTAGAAAACAAGCTTGTTCACTCCTAACTACACAATCTATGCTGTACCATCTGAGTCCTCAGCCATTTCTAAGAAACTCCCACATGTTAACATTGTAACAGTGGAAAGAATACACAGGGATCTTAATATGCCTTCCTCAACTCCACAGGCAAATAACTAGAATCAACAGCTGTTAAAAGAGTGAAAAATAAACAAACTTGGAGTCAAATCTAATCCTTTATAACATGACTTTTTAGAAAAAGGTCATAATTTAAGCTATCAAAGTCAACAGAACAGGTATTTTTAACCAGTAAGAAATAATCTTCCTTTTTTGTCATTAAGTTTCTTAAGTCATTTGAGTTTAACTTTATAGATAAAAAACATACATTGAACATATCAGAATAATAAAAGCACAGAGTTTTAAGATAAAAAAAAGCTCTGGCTGTAGACTGCAACTGCCCCATATGATAGATGAGGACCCTGAGGTCCCACAGTGGCCCATCATCAGTGACCTGCTGAGGGGTAGCCTTCAGTCTCCCAGGGCTCCACGTTCCCATGAGGACCCATGGCTTTAGTCAGTCCTATCTCTGATTCTTCAATAAAACTAGTAATATTACCTTCAGATATCCATGCCATTGAAAACAAGGATTCTTAATTCTGAATAATGAAATGGAGACACTTGAAGATCAGCTCAGTCTGCTGTTTCAACCTCCTCTCTCAATCCCAGTGGTTAGAAACATGTTAAGGCACTGGGTAGAGCTGAGTGATTTGTTTTTCGTAAAAACAATCCCTTCTCTAGTACTAACCGAAATCTTCAGCAGCAGGTAAATGCTCAGAAAGGAAAGGTACATGAACATTTGGCCAATTCCGTCTAGCTGCCCAGAGCAGGTTACATCAGACGCCCTTGTCCTGACAGCCAAGGGGCACCTATCATCAACAACGCTGAAATTATGGCATTCACTGGGGCTGCCTAATCTGCATAGTGCTTTACGCAGGAAATCCCCAGAGCAAGAATTTTATCGTACAATTTAATGACCTACAGTTAAAAAATTGTTAGGTTCATTAATCAAAATATCAGAACCACACACTTCTATTAGATGTTTTAAGAACTTTAAGAATGAGTCATTTCAGGCTTTAAAAGTGCCTGGCAGTGTTTGGCAGCACGTGGAAGACCACAGAGACAGAGTGAGAGCAGAACAGGGCCCCAGGAGGGAAGCTGGTGGGCGATCCGGTGGCCCCCTGTGCTCTGAAAGTCTGCAGTGACACCCCTGAACTTTCACTGTATATGGGCATGTAGGAGAGGGAAGGGGCTAGAATCTCCATGACTCTAATGACTGAGATGCTACACAGGGACAGGGAGAAAGCAAGTTCAACAGAAGTTCTCACAAGAGCACGTGCTGGTGAAAGTCAAGTGCAAGCTGTCTGGGATAAAGGCCGAACTGACAACACAAATCTCTGCAATTGACTTACAATGACCCCTTATACTCCTCTGGGGCCTTAGAGGGGGCACTACTGGTACAGGTGAGGAGAGGGCTCACAGGGTGAAGTGCTTTGCTGAAATCACACAACTGGGCGGCCACAGAGTAGACCTTCCCTGGCTATCCAGGTGCTTATAAGACACAGTCCCCTGCCCTGACCCTGCTGCACCAGCTGTCACACTCAGATATAACTGGAGCGCCAGAGCAATGGATACAAACCCCACCCAGCTTAAAACATCTGACAAAACCATTTATTAAAAATCCAAGAATGGGGGTTCCCTGGTGGTGTAGTGGCTAGGCTTTGGCACGCTCACTGCCATGGCCTGGGTTCGATCCCCACTCAGGGAATCAACCAAAAACCAAAAAGCAAACAAACAAACAAAAACAACAACAAAAATACCCAGAAAAAAACAAAAAAAAAACAATACCTTGTCTTTAATGATGCTTTCTTGACACGCAGTACATTTCGGGCTTGAGGAGCTGAGGGGAAACACACACACAGGAGTGCATTAGAGCAGAGGGCTCTTATTGTTTGGACCCCCAGGATAAGCTGAACCCTCACTTGTGGTGGAGTGGCTGTGTGATGCTCCAGGCACAGTCAGAGCTTCAGGCTGTCAGGAAGCTGGTTTAAACATGAAGCCATAGGACTTCTAACAGTGATTTTCCATAAGTAAGTTTTTAAGTAGCACAGTTAGATCAGTCCCATCTGGAAAGCCCCTTTCAATTAAAAGTGAAATTTTATTTCAGAAACCAAAACTAGCTGTCTCAGAGGGCTGAGCGGTATGAGTGCCCACTCCCCGGGACTTGGCCCTTTCTCCACAGCTTGTTTCCTTCATGTGTGATTCCACAGACCTAACAGTAGGGAATGTAAGGGAACCACTCATGTCCTGTGTCACTCTTGCCCCCAAATGCAGGACATAGGTCATTGCTCCCAAGCTGCCCTTTTTTGGACTTGAGTCTCTCACCCCATCCTGTGCCTGGAAACCACCTCCTAGAGATTAAAAATAAAACCCCAAGTCTGAGCCCTCTCTCCTTTCTTGGCCCTGCCCCAGGCAGCCCCAGGCTCCAGGAGTGTCCGTGGGACCTCAGGGACGAGGCAGCAGGGCTGGGCACCGAGCTGAGGGCTGATGGAGGAGGAAATAATTGCGTTCTAAAAGAAAAACTCATTCATTCAGATGACACTAATATAGAGCTTGTGCTAGACTGTTTAACCATGTGAATCTTTTCATACTCTTGGACCCCAGGGCTGAACAGCATCTGGGTGGGACTCCCTGACACCTGCAGAACACAGAGCAGTGTAGGACAGCAAGGGTGGGAAAGGGACAGGAACCAGCAGAGAAATGCACTCGATGTGTCCTGACCCGGTATCTAGGGCACCTGGTCACTGGCCATAGTAGCACACAGGCCCCTTTAATGTGCTGACTCTACTGGGCCGCTACCAAAATCAACTTCAGAGTTCTTTTACCTGCAAGCTCGGAAGCTGAGCTCCCTGTATAGGGCCAGTGGAGAGGACCCAGAGGGTGATAGGAGGGAGGCTGGCTGCTGCGCTCCAAGGGATACCAGAAGAGGAGGTAGGCAGCCTTCTCAGGCCTGTGTGCCTCAAGGGGGACCGAGTCTAAGTGCAGCCTGCCATGACCCAGTGCCCAGAAAACACCTGTAGGATGAACGAAGATGCTTCCTCAGCCAGAGTTATTCCTGCCTTGGCCTCCAGCCTCTTGTGCGGATGCCCCTGTGACCCTAAAACGGCATCAGTATTCAGCTGACGGGGCTTCCCAGTGTTCGGCACATGTGCTGCTCAGACTGGATCCCTACTCAGGCCCTCGTGCAGACCCTGTCCTCCTCAGCCCGGCACACCAGAGCACGTGCTGTCTGCTGATGGGTGTGTCTCCAAGGACCTGAGAGCTCCCTGAGTAAAACTCAGCAACACAGATGGGCAGGGTCTGGGGGCAGGGCGCACCAGAGCTCCTGGAGAGCATGGCCAGCACCACCACGAAGGCATCCAGAGCGGGAGACGTTACAGGAGATGCTCGGGGAGGAGAAGACAGAAGTCTGCGGGACGGGGCTACGTGGTCCAGGCCACGGGTCATGCTGGAGTGTGGGTCCTACTGAGTTTCCCTAAATGATTCCCAAGTTGGGCTCTGAGGACTTATTTGGGTTTCTTCAGAGTTTTGAACTTTATAGAGTTTATTTTTTAGAGAAATAAACGAAGGTGTGGGGAAGAGCAAGACTGGAGAAGCCGAGACACACAGTGAACCCCGCCAGGGCAGGGCAGTGGGTCGCCTACCTCAGCAGGGCGGCCATGCAGGTCTCACAGAACCGGTGCCCACACTCAGTCTGCTTCGGGCTGCACAGCACCAGGCGGCACTTCTCACACTTGTACTTGTCCTCCACACTCTTCACAAACCGCTCTTTGTAGCCTCCTTGCTCAGGGACAAAAACAGCCATCCCGGCACTGCGGTCAGGGTGCAGCTTCAGCGGTGGGTTGGTCTGCAGTGAGCCGGAAGAGTCCATCTTTTTACTCGACTCCATTTTAAGAAAGAGAATTTCTGTTGGAAAAAAATAACAATAAGTAAGTAGAGTGTTATCCTGTTATCGGCATGAGGAAACAACAAACATAGCTCTGGAGAAGCAAGTGTCTGAGATGTGTTTTCTTTCAGTGTAAGCAACACGGAGTCCATCCTGGTGTCAGCATGTATGGGACCAAGACACCAAATGTGCCCCTTCTTCCTGCTTCACCCCAATACTACTCTTCACAGAGTCTCTGAAAGGCATAGAGTGCATTTTTAAGGTTTTAAAATACAGATACTACTTTGCTTGCTGTGACTTCACATCAAATTCTGTGTGTCATTCTGATGTTTTGGCTGAAGCAACAGCCATTCTCAACCAATTTTATCTTCTAGTTGGCTTCACTGCTGAAGACAATCTCAATGACATGACTCAGGGGCAACCTGTCACACTGCAATGGCATCTCCTCCTAACAACAGCACTTACTGCCTGATGGTGTCTGCAAACTCCAGGTGCCACTCGTCACAGTACGACCGCACAAGGGTGCACCCGCAGTGCCCCTGTCTGGGCATAACATAACTGGCGTGCGCCTTCCGCCTCTGCCCATCCCACTCATTTCAGGTCCCTGCACCACAAAGCTCCTGGTGGGCCCATCACAAACATATGGGCACTTTTGTGCCTGCAGACAGACTGGTGGAGGGGACACCATGACTGAGTGAGTGTCCTGTGCCACCTGGACAGGCTCTCCTACTGCACCTGGTGACAGTGTGCAGATGGCTTGTATCTGCCCACTAGTTCTCATCAATGGACTGAGTGAGCGATCTCTAGACATGAACCAGACCCAGTCCAAGCAGCCTGGCCAGCTGAGGTACATGGTGTGTGTCCAGTGACCCAAACGGGAAGCTTCTGCAAAACCCACCAGGTTTCTCAAAACTACACCATGTTCTTGCTCAATCCATCTATTTCTGATACAAAAATAAGGGCCAAATTCCCTCTACTCACGAAGTCCCGTGGCCCCACCCCTAACCTCCTCTCGGCTGAGGCTTGCCATGGGATGGTGCCAGCGTGGCAGTGCATGTGGGCTCTGCTGGAACAGGTCTGCCAGGCACAGCCCGCTCTGTCGGAGCCTCATTCCTCATGCTGCCGTGCAGCCTCTTTCTGAGGCTGAAAGAAGGAATATTTCACATCCAGGGATGTATAGACACTAACTCCATCAGCACATTCGATAAAGGAACTGGTATTCCAGCCACATGTGGGTAATTTTAATAAAACAGAACATAACTGTGGCAAAGCATGGGAGCCGCCTGTGAAAACTGTCAGTTTGCAAAACCCAACAAGAGTTCTCAGAACGACCTCAAAAGGCCAGAGACCTTGGCTCACAACCTGCTGATGAGAATTCTGATCATTAAGAAGCTGAGGAGAAAGGTACCGGGTGTGAACCTTGCCTGTCAGAGGAACCGTGGGCCAGCAGCCCATCTGGCCTCTGTGCTCTCCACATTGGGCACCTCCTCTCCTGGAATGCACCTCCCACCTTCCAAAGGACGCCCACCCTGGCCAGTCCCACTCACATGACACCCCCTTGCCCTGTGTTCTTCCCACAGCATGTCCCACCTTCTAGGACTGTGCGCTTAATGTTTAGCATCTCTCTCTCTCTTCTGCAGAACGGAAGCTCCCCAATGACACAGATTTTGATCTGTGTGGTTGACTGACAAACCCCAGGTACTTAGAATAGGGCCTGGTGGCTAGAAGGTACTCAACACACATTTGCTGAGTTAACAGAGAATGAAATGTCCAGAACTGGCAATCTAGACAGAAAGCCCATCTGTGGTTGCTGGGAGCGGGGGTGGGGTGGGGGTGGGGTATGTGTACGAATGGGCATGGGGGTTCTTGTGAGGTGACCGGAGTGCTCCGGGACTGCATAGTGGAGATCACTGCACAGCCCTGCAATTATGCTAAGAACCACTGAACTGTACACTTTGAAGAGGTGAATTTTGCAGTATGTGACTTATATCTCACCTTAAAATGTAAAGAGAATACTACAAAGTAACTGTTCAAAATGGTGCTTTGGGGGCTGCTTAATTTGTGGTATTTATATATAGTCAAGTACTTTAAAATGTAAGACTCTAAAACTGAAACTGTACACACCTGACACAGTGGACCTGCCTGATGCATGAAGGGTGACAAGACTTTCATTTATATTATAATAGTACACGCTCTTGGAGAAAACAAACAACTAAGCCATGGGGGTGTACAGTGAAAAAGTATCAGTCCCAGAGAGATGCTCCTGCACACATGTCCAGAAATGGCAAATGCAAACATGACAAAACATCCTTTTTTCCTGCACACAAACCGTGTGTGGCACATACAAACTAATGTGCAGCTTTCTTTTATCACCAGTGACGTATCCTGCGCACTTGACTGCTTTGAGGGGCTGCACAGTACCCCAGTGCACGCCTTCCCATGATTTCTATGATGAGATCCTACTAATGGAAGGTGAGGCTGCTTTTGATATTTTGCTATTATGGACAATCTGGTGGACATTCCTGAACATACTCATGTATCTCCGTACATTTAAGCAAGCAAAGAGCAACAACAATGCTAGTCAAAGGTGACGTACATTTGCAAATATCATCGTCCTTGTCAAACTGCCTTCTAAGAGGCTGTACACTGTATACTTTTTCCGATGGTTAGTAAACTATTAAACAAATACTACTTTAGAGGACAACAGCCTGCTTCGTCAAACACTGATGCTTCCTCCTTTATTTCAGCCTTAGCAGTGGTGTTTGGAGGGTGCTGCTGGCCATGCTGCTGTGCAAACATCAGGGTTCTATTGGGGAAGCCCATCTCCTATAGAGCTAGCAGCAGGCACAGCCCTGAACACATGTCACCCTTCTCCACATGTGGGAGAACCCCTCTTCAGGTGAGTGACTCAGAAAAGGTTTCCAAATCCAACTGTATTTTATTTCAACACATGCATTGGGTACCTACAGTGTACATAGCTCTGCCTCACACATCGGGGGACACAGGGATGATGGAGATTGTCCCCTCCCTTAGATAACTCTGAGGGAGTTGTGAGGGAGGTGTGCCCTCAGGGTCAACAATTGAAACAAGCAGCATCTGGGTGTTACAAGAGGCCACAGGAGGAAGGTATCACCTGTGTGTGAGGGAGACCGGGGCTTCCTGACCTGGACTGGCATAATTCCAATTCTAGGTGGAGAACATGAGGGTGACAGACACAGCACTATGAGGTGGCTGTGGAGGGGAGCCTAGCACTGGGGGTTCTGGGAGAGGGCGGACAGGTGGATGTCTGGCACTGAGTGCGCTGTGTGGGAAGCCTGGGCCCTTGTCCCTTCCTTGAGGTGGATCCGTGGGCACAGCACTTAATCCTCTGCACCTCACTTTTTCTTTCCATGTGAAAAGCAGGTGCCACCCCAGGTTCTCAGAGCATTCTCAGGCATCCCTGAGACAGTACGTAGACTTCCTCTGCTAACTGTGCAGCACTACACATAGAAGCTACACTCTCTTGCCAGAAGGGGGTCAAAGTCTGACAAGCACTGGGCTGTTTCCTCTTGTAGACGGCTCAAAACCTTTCTTCACAATGCCCCTTCTCGGCAATTAGGCAAGAAAACTAGAAATAAAAGGCGTCCAGATTGGAAAAGAAGAAGCAAAACTACTTCTATTTTCGATGATACAACCTCACATACAGAACATACTAAGGAATCAACTGAAAACTAGCTGAACTAATGAACTTCTTCAGCAAAGCTGCAGAATCCAAGATCAATACACAAAAGTCAATTGTATTTCTATACACTAGCAATGAACAATCCAAAAATAAAATTAAGAAATCCATTTATAATAACATTAAAAATAAAGTATACAGAAAAATGTAACCAAAGGAGAGTAAGATGTACATGCTTGAAGTTCTAAAACATTGTTGAAAGACAGTAAAGATCTGAGTAAATGGAAAGATGTCTCATGTTCATGGACTGGAAAACTTAACATTGTCAAGATGGCAGTACTCCTCAAACTTCCATCACAACCTCTAGTAAAATCCTAGCTTTTTTTTTTTTTTGGAAGAAATTAATAAGCTGAATCTAAAATTCATATGGAAACACAAGGGACTCAGAATGGAGAAAACAATCTTGAAAAAGAAGTGCAAAGCTGTAGGACTCACACTTCCTGATTTCAAAACTTACTACAAATCAATCAGGATGCTGGTACTGGCACGTGGGTAGATACACAGATCAATGAAACAACTGAGAGTCCAGAAGTAAACCCTTACATTTCTGACAAGGGTTCCAAAACCATCCAGTGGGGAAGGAACAGTATGCATTCAGTGCCAGCGAGCTCACGGCGGTCACAGAACAAAGGAGGTGCCCCTCTAGCACGTTCCCATCACAGCTTTGCCAGGGCTGTGCTAGGGTCACCACACAGCCACTTAGGGACCTGCCCCCTTCTTCCCAGGTGATCAACTCCACCAGGTGTGGTACAGAAAGTGCTGCTTCAGGGAGGACAGGCAGGTGGGTTCTAAGACCTCCCTTGCCTTTCAAAGAATGTATTAGGTGACACGTACAAAAGATTACATGCTTTCCCAACCGAGGCCTGAGTTTTGAAATTTTTTGGCTGAGGTGATTATTTATGGAGGTATTCCATGGACTATAATGATGAACCCAAATTTCACCACCTGTAATGATGTTCTTTAAGAAGTCCTCACCTTCTTTTTCAAAAATTCAAAAAAAAAATGGAGGAAAATTTTTCTGCTCTTAAGAAGTCAGTAACAGCATGGTGTCTGAACCAAACACCTGAACACTCTTCCATTTCGATGTGCACTGGGTGAGAAATGCAAGTATCTGTGTGCAAGGTCAGGAATGATGGAGGGGAGAGACCATGCAACTACACAGAACCGGTTATATCCAGATATGCCTAATGTTACAAAAAGTACAATAGTGGAGGCAAAATTTATCAGCCTGTCCTCATATTTTTCTTCCTAAACAATATACTTTTGCCTGTTTTTAGTTTCATAAAAATGGTATCATACCATATGTAGTTCTGTCATTAGTATTATAAATATTCATCTGTGTTCACTACGTGTAGCTGATGTACATCATTCATTTTCACCGCTGTACAGTATTCTACAATATACTTAGCCACTCTCTTACCATAGCTTCCAGTGCTTGCTATTAAGAACAATCTGGCACATCTGTTCTGGGGTCTTCATATAAATTTCTCTAGGGTATATGAAGGTTGTCTGGAAAAACTACAGGCAAAAATGCCTCTCTTTTTCATGTTACATGGTTGGATACTTTCCAGACAGCCCTTATACACTTAAGACCAGAGGAATTAGGCTTTAGCAAACAACAATCTGCAGGTCAAATCTAGCAAGTAGTCTATTTTTGTTATAGTTCCTTGAGCTAAGAATGCTTTTCAGATTCCTAAGGTGTTAAACAAACAAATGAAACAGAGGCAACTGTGTGATAAGATCATAAGTGGTCCACAAAGCCTAGAAATCTTTCCACCTTGCCCTTCAGAGAAAAGTCCGCCAGTACCTGCTCTGGACTTGACCTCAGAGCAGAGGGGCTGGCTTGCAGGTGACACGCATACACAGCCAACTTGTCAGTGGGGCCACACTGCTTTCCAGAGCCAAGCAACATAAAGGTTCCTGTTAACCCACATTGGGTTTTATCAGAAATCTTAATTTCTGCTAACCTAGCAGGTACAATGGTCTTTTTTTGTACTCTAGTAATTAAATAGATTTAGCATCTTTTCATATGCTCATAGGCCATCTTATCTTGTGTTTTTCCTTCCATAAAATGTTTCCTTGCTATTTTTAATTGGGTTATTGTCTTTTATAATATTGATCTGTAGGAGTTATTCATATATTCTGACTGTTAATCCTTTATTAGTTATATGTATACGAGAGCTGTCTGGAAAAAAATCCAGCTATAAATGCCTCTTTTTCATATTACATGGCTAGATACTTTCCAGACAGCCCTTGTATATCTTTGCCCCAGTTTATGGCCTGACTTTAACTATATTTATGTCTTTTAATAAAGAGAAGTTCTTAATTTTATGTAGTCAAATTTGTAGTCGAATTTATCCATATCTTGTCCTTTTAAAAATATTCAGATTAGCTTATGTGTAATGTTGATGAAAAAGAAATAACCCAAGTACATATGAAGCCAAAATAGAAAGCAGCTCTAATTCCACCACAGAACCATTTTCAGAAGACAGATATTCTGCTGAAATAAAACTAGCTAATGAGCCACTATGTCAAATAAGACGCAGACTGCTCGAGGAAAACATTCTTCCTAAACAAAAGCTTATTGGAGTCAAACCTGGAGCAAGGCTCCATTGGCAGACCCGTGACCTTCTGCATCAGTGAGCTTCCCACGGACAGCAGGGACTGGGCACTGTGGCAGGGACCAGCACTGGTGGATGGAAGGACGTGCTCAGGTTTACTGCCAATCCCAGCCTCTACCAGTCACAGGAAGTCAGTTCTCATTTGAAGTGTAAGAATCACCTATCAACCCCTAAAACAAGTAGGACAATAGAAACGTCTTTAAGTCTCTAAATAATACAATACTTACACTGTGTCCTGAGGAAAAGGGAGTCTGGATTTAGGATAATCATCCCTGGAGGCAAAAAATTCAAAATCAAACCAGACAGAGACAATGACGAGCATTTATGAAGTTGAGTACTAAGGTGGTGTATAACTTAAGACCGCATACAAAGTCCTGCCAAAGGAGAAGCCACTGAGGTGAATGAGCTTCAGGTTCCCTCCCACCCATGTAACAGAGAAGGTAAAAACCTCAAGACCACCAAAGGAAACAATTTCTATCTGTAGGATCAAGCTTTCAATAGCAGTAAGAGGGTGAGGTTTTTACTAGACTGTCTTCCAGCCTACAGGCACAACAAATACTACTAATAAATATTTATTGTATTTTTATTATTTACCTTTGTAAGCCATCTTGAATTCTTTCTGAAATTAGGTGGGGTGAATGTAAATTAGGCAAACTGAAAATTGTCACAACGTTAAGAACAGACTAGTGAGTGACGTTAAAAACGGCTAAGGGATGAAATATTGCCATTTGCAACAAAATGGATGGACCTGGAGATCATCATGCTCAGTGAAATAAGCCAGACAGAAAAAAACAAAGAACTGTATGACTTTACTCATATGCGGAATATAAAACTGAAAGCAAAGAAAAAAGAAATGAAGAAACAAACAACCCATGGACACAATCAATAGTTTAATGTTTATTTGGGGATGAGTAGGATAGGGAGGGGAGAAAGGGGAGGGGGTGGGAGAGGAGGGAGGGAAGCTA
>PVJL010011256.1:0-44269 GCA_004026885.1 Lyroderma lyra
ATACAAAAATGAATAAAGTTTGGCTGATTTCTTCTAAAGACATCATAGTCTTTGAGAGTGAAAAATATGTGGACAAATAAATGCAATCAAGTGCTACGTATTTAATGATTGGGGATCTTAAAATTCAGAATTCAGCAAAGCTCATGATATTTGGGCAGAAGACTTTTAAAGTCTAGAATTGGGCAAAGCGCATGATATTTGTGCAGGAGATGTGAGGTCGTGGGGATGCACTCATTCAGGAAACGTTTCAGGAGATAGAAGGTATGCAAATACAGTCAAAATGGGTATCAGCCTTCAGCAGCATTATTGAATCAGAATTGGAAGCAGCCACTCTTATTCCTCTCTAGTCCACTAATCTTTTCCATTTTCTTCATGGAGTTGATAAGTAACTGAAATAATTTGATCTGTCTATTTGTTAATATACCTATTGTTTTCCCACCAGCCTCCCGATGGTAGGCATAATGAGGACTGGGGGCCTGCCTGGTTCACAGTTCTCTCCCCAGTGCTGGAATCATTGCCTGGCACAATGGTAGTTAGTGCTCAACACATGTCAGGTGAATGAAAGGGTAAAAAAGTATTATTTCATATTTTTCAAAGACTCTGATGGCCTATAATTCTATGGTCCTTGGAAAAAAGATATCTGTACATTTTCTTGGCCTACATGTAGCAGAAGTCAAGAGGGTAAATATAAAAATTTCATTTTAAAGAGCAGTCATATCTGGGTGTCATTTTACATTGAAATGCACCCTGTGTTTTAACTCAATGATAATTAGACTAAAAGCTTGACTATATTGATTAAAGCTCAACAAACTGCAACTTTGGTCATAGTTATTAAGCATTCAAGCCAGGCACTTGTGATTAATTGGGAAATGCATGGGGGCCTATGCATCCCCAGGCTCAGCTACAGAGATGTAAATGCAGGTTTTCAGAGGCAGGCAAGTTTTTATCATCTTTTTAATTCTCAATATCTAACCTATTTTATTTTTAACCAAAAGGATATGCAACCAAATTAATTTTTTTCGAAGTCACAAGTAACAGATCTTTTAGTCTAACCTCAAACAAATGCATTGAACAAACTACACAAGTCAACCAAAAAGCAACTCTAAGTTTAGAAAAACTAGTGTTATGGCATAAGAATCAAAGACCATCTATGCCTCCCTAAATTCTCTGGCAGGTTCAAAAGCAGTCCAGAAAGATAGTTATTTACTTCATTTTTGTCATATTAAATTTATTGGGGGTGACATTGGTTAGTAGAATTATATAGGTTTCAAGTGTACCTTTCTATAATACATCATTTATCTAAGGCATTGTGTGTTCAGCACCCAGAGTCAGTTCTCTTACCATCACCATATACCTGACCCCCTTTAGCCTCTTCCACAACTCCAACGCCCTTACTTCTGGTAGCCACTAAACTGTTGTCTGTGTATATGAGCTTTTGTTTGTTTGTTTGTTTTGTTCATTTATTGCATTGAGCTTTATATACCACATATGGGTGGAGTTACACAGTTCTTGGCTTTTTTTGTCTGACTTATTTTGCTTAGCATGATAATCTCAAGATCCATCCATTGTGTCACAAATGGCGTAATTCTATCTTTTCTTATGGCCAAGTAATATTTCATTGTGTATATACCACATTTTTATTTCATCATTTGTTAAAGGACACTTTGGTTGCTTCCAGGTCTTGGCTGCAGTGAATAAGACTGCAATGAACATAGGGGTACATATATCTTTATGAATAATTTTTTTCAGATTTTTGGGTGTATACCCAGAAGAGTGATTGCTGGGTCATATGGTAACTCTATTCTTAATTTTTTGAGGACCCTCTATACTGTCTTCCATAGTGGTTTTATCAATTTACATTCCAACCATCAGTGTATGGAAATTTTTTTTCTCCACATCCTCTCCAACATTTGTTATTCCTTGTCTTGTTGATAACAGCCATTCTAACAAGTGTGAGGTGGTATCTCATTGTGGTTTTATTTGCATTTTCTTTATATCTAGTAAAGTTGATCATTTTTTAAAATATAACTGTTGGCCATTTGTATGTCTTCTTAAGAAAAATATCTGTTTAGGTCATCTGGCCATTCTTTAATTGGATTGTTTGGTTGTTGAGTTATATGAGTTCTTTACATATTTTGAATGTTTGCTCCTTATCAAAAGTGTTGTTTGCAACTATCTTCTCCCACTTATTTGGTTGTCTTTTTGTTTCACTGATGCTTTCTTTTGCTGTGCAGGAGCTTTTTAGTTTTGTATAATTCATTCATTCATTTTTGCTTTTAATTCCCTTAACTTTGAGGTCAAATTCTTAAAATTCTCTTGAACCCAAGGTCAGTAAGTTTAGTACCTATATTTTCTTCTACACAATTTATATTTTCAGGTCTTATGCATAAATATTTTATTCATTCTGAGTTAATTTTGGTATCTGGGGACAGATAGCAATCTAGTTTCATTCTTTTGCACAAGGCTTTCAGTTTTCCCAGCACCATTTATTGAAGAGGCTTTGTTTTCTTCATTGTATATTTTTGACTTATTTATTAAAAATTATCTGCTTATATATGTGTATATGTGAGTTTATTTTTGGGTTCTCAATTCTATTCTGTTGGTCTATATGTCTATTTTTCTGCCAGTACAATTCTGTAGTATAAATTGAAGTCAGGGAGTGTGATACCTCCTGAATTGTTTTTATTTCTCAGTATTCTTTGACTATCTGGGGTCTTTCGTGATTCCATACAAATTTTATGATTTTTGTTCTATTTCTTTAAAAAAATGTCATTGGGATTTTGATGGGTATTGCATTGAATTTGTATATTGCTTTCACTAATATGGACAATTTAACTGTACTACTAACTTTTAAAATTTTTGTATTTTTTTTAAGAGATGGGGGGGTAGGCATGGGAGTATTTGATGCACTTATATATTGTGTCTGGCTTTTGTCTTAATTTACAATAATTTAATTACCAGACCTTAAAAATCAGTATTTCTAAGTATACAACACAAACCAAGTGACCTCCTCTGCCGTGGTTTACTGTAGCTAATTATTTGGCTTCCAGAAGTAGCATATAACAGTCTCCAAATGAAACTGCTATCAGAGAAAGGGACATTTGAAGACATTATTTACACAGCTAGAGCTACAGTCTAATTGTTATTCTAGTATTGCTCTATGAGAGAAAAATAATTGTCAAGAATTAAAATTCAAAAATTGTCTTCTTTCTAAAAAAATACTCACTGCCAGAATGGTCTGTGAACATAGCACCAGTATGTGGCTCATTCAGTGAGGCAGATGTGCCTCACAGTTCTATAATTTCTGTATGGATCCTTTCCTTTTGCAATTCAGAGTGAGTCATAAGCTTTCCTCTTCTATAATCTCTATTATTCTCCATGATCACACTCTTTTTTGAAGGGACTAAATACTTCTTTGCTGTCTACTTATGTACAGCTTGATTGCATCATACATGGCTTTCTACTGAGGCAGTCATTCAAGTCAGTTACTTTTTTGATACATCCTTAGATGAGTATATCAGATTTACATGGTTTACTGGCAATAGGCATGGATGAGAGAATTTTAATTGCCTATATATTTTTATATATTTTTAGTATAAATTAGTATATATTTTTAGCAGCAGCATATTTTAGTGAAATATCATGGGCTTTTAGTGCCCAAAGTGCTTTAAGTTTAGGTTTTAATTCTGCCTTTTGCCCACAATATAACTTAGGGTAATTTACTCAACCATTTGAGATTCATTTAATTTTTTTTACATCAATTACTATCTTCCACAGAAAGTTGTAGATACAAAAACATAAATCAGATATGGTCCTTGCTTTTAAAATGTTCATGTCTAATGAAAAATAAGAAAATAAATTATTTTAAGAAAATAAAAATTTTAAATATGTATCGGTATTAGGATATTTTAGAGGTACGAGGTACAAATGGAAAGAATTTTCTCTCAGTCACTTTTACGTAAGTGAAAACTTAATTCACAGAATAATGATTTTTTCTACATATATTTTTTCATTGATAACTGGCATTCTACCTTTCAATTTTACAATATAAGTGTGTTTCTTCCTTAAAAATGCAGATCTATTTCAACCTTAACCAAAAAAATCTACGTGGTTCCTTCTTTCTGCATTTCAAACTTTTTTCTTCCAAAGCCATTAACATTCTGCCTGCAGTAGCTCATAAGAGTTTTATCTCTTACTCTTATACTGCATTTAAATTTATGTTACCTGCTTCATCTATCCTTTCTCCACAATGAGATTAAAAGTTCTAGAAAGCATAAGTACACGTGGAATTTATTTTATCTCTTTCTACTGTACTGCATATAATGGACGTAGGAAATGTTCACTAAATAGTGGAAAGATACACTTTCATGGGCTATATTTTGTCTCTCATGGCCCTATTTATTAAAGGTGCATATACCAAAGGCACCTAGTGAATGTTTTTTAACTTAATTACTTATTCTCCTATTTCCTTGAGGGCTTCTTTCACTGATAAGATTCAAGTGAACTTTAACAAAACTATATATTTCAAACTTATCTGTATTTCAGTTCTTATATCCACATTAAACAGTAACAAGAATATAAAATTTTAGACCTTATAAAAATTATATTCTTTTTATTATAGAGTAAAGGATATGATTAAGGGCTGTCAGAGTAATGTTCTGCTAGACCTCTTATACTCTAATTACTCTGAGAGAAAAGTTAAGTAGTTATAAAATATAAAATTATCATTACATTTTTCCCTTTTAAAATACACGTAAAATGTAAAAAGAAAAACAAAAAACAAACAAAAAATTACTGGTATTTTTTAGAAGTGAGCTAGCATTTCTCTTAAAATAAAAACATTACTATCCAATATAAGTCCATAATGGATGTATTTGCTAATGGTGTTTTTCTTCCCTTTTTTTTTTTCAGTGTAATCAACCAGCTCATATAAAAGAAAGTATCAGTAATGTTTATATTAGTTTTAGGTAAGTGTGAGCTATTTGGTATATTAAAACTTTTTTTTTCTACTTTAAAGATAGAATCACAATATGCTAGCCTATTGGTGAATGGATGAGATTAGATGTTGTAGAATATGAGTTTCTTCTCTGCTAAATGGGCATGAATGTCAGCATGTACCATTAATTTGAGCAAAACTCCCTGGGCATGACAGATGAAGGTCTACTATTGTTGAATACTTGTTATTTGTTAGAAATTATGCCAGACCCTTTACATTTATTTTCTCATTCAACTCTTAGAACTCCATGAAATAATGATCTTATTTCTAGCCTACCATCCCAGTTATCTCTTGCTGAGTAACAAGTAACCCAAAATTAGAGGCATAAAGTGACCACCATTTTATGATGCTCACTGATTCTGTGAATCAGGAATTTGAATAGTACATACAGTTTGCCTCTCTTCCTCTGACTTAGCTGGGAGGTCTTAAATGTCAGGGAGCTGGAATCTTATGAATGCTTCTTCACTCAAATGTCTAAGGCAGGTAGAGGATCTCAATGTCTGTGCTCAACTGAAAGTGTGAACTGAAGTGTCCACATGTGTCCATATAATTTGGATTTCTCATAGTATGGAAAATAATGTAGAAGCTACATGGACTCTACCCAAGGCTTACTCTCCAAATAAATTGTGGGGAAATTCTCATTCCAGTTTTGCACTCTTTCATGTTTTGTTTTTCTTTTTTTTAATCTTACTATCATCATAAGCATACTATTCTTATACTCTCAGAGTAGATCAGGAGACATTGTACTCTATGTATACTTAGATGTTTTGATATGTTTGAAAGAAAAAAGTAATACACAACAAGAAGGAAAAATATCTTTTTCTCTAAAATATTTTAAAAAGTATATTCCTAGATAAAAAAATCTCATACATATAAGAAATATACAGATATGTCCCTTTGACTTAGGTTTTCAAAAGATCTAATTAAATTGTTCGAAATTGCCTTTAAAAATGTATACAAAAGGGAATCAGGTTTTTGAGTCTGCAAGACTGAGACAGAAGAAAGTTATCAAGGTCAGTTAAATGGGCTCTTACTATATTTTTAAAAGGAGAAAGAAGAGGGATTCTAGTGAATTAAGGTAGCTCCCAGGACCTGTTCCTCCACAGTAACTTTGAAAAATCAAGCAAAACTGTCAGAATAAACTTGGTCAGAATGCTAAAATCTGTCAAAGGTTCACAGCAACCAAGTAAAACTGAATCAAGAAAAAGGCAATTTAAAAATGATTAAGAAATTTTGTAGCATTTAACCTTTTTCCATCCCTGACTCCTGCACAGTAATCTTGAAGATGTATCCCGCATTCCCAAAATGGAACATGGATCCCTGTTTCCTCTCTTCATCAAGAATTGTGTTTGTCGCTTTTAATCTGTTTGAGTGCTGCCTGAAGTATTAACCCAGGTTCTTGTCTTCTTTCTTCACCTAACTAAGAATGAAAGATATAAAAGTGGTGAGAGTTCCTCAAAAACATTTGGGCCAATCAACAGCTCACTGAGGGCAAAATATAACAATTCAAAAAAACAACAGAGCACTGAAACCATGAGGGTAAAAAACCGGAAAGGCTTTTTTGGAAAAATTAGACAACTCAAAAGTACATGCGTATGCTGAGAATTTTTGAAAGTTACATTTATGCTCTGAGCTGTATGTCCGATCAGAAAGTAGCTGCAAATGTCTTCATCTTTGCCCTCTGGCAGATCATGAGTATTACCACAAGTAAGAAATGACAGATAAAACAGAGTTGCAAAAATACTGGCTAAAAATGTAATAAGTTCCCCAGAACAAAACCAACTTACAAAGACTAAAGGATGATTGATTTCTTCTTCTTCCCCCTCCTCCGCCTTCTCCGCCTCTCCCACCTCCTCCTCCTCCTCTCCTCCTCCTCCTCTTCCTCCTCCTCTGCCTCCTCCTCCTCCTCTGCTTCTTCCTCTCCTCCTCCTCCTTCTCCTCCTCCTCCTCCTTCTCCTCCTCCTCCTCCCCTTCTTCTTCTTTTCTTTTTCTTTCTTTTCTGTTTTCTCATGGTGATCAAGTAAATCCAAGTCAAAACACTAGCTTAACACAAGCTAAAGAAGCAGAAATTTCAGATAACCAAGAGAAGCAATACAGAATTTATTAAAAATATAGTTGTGAAACGTCACTAAACAATAAGCTACAGCAACAACAACAAAAAACCCTGGGGGGGGGGGGAAATGTCTGATTTCCAGAGTTATCACATTGAAACTTTAGAAATGTTTAGTTTTCAACAAACAAATATGTGAAACATGCAAAAAATTATAAACTGATGGCTCATTTAAAGAAAAATTGAATGCAAACGGTGCCTTAGAATGCACATATATGGACTTACATAAAAAGTTCTTTAAAAAAAAAACTGTCTTAAATGTGCCCAAAGAGCTAAAGAAAACCATAGAAAATACATAAAGGAAAAAAAGAGAATGATGTAGGAAAAAAAGAGAACATCAAAAAAGAAATAAAAATTATAAAAATGAATAAAAATAGAAAATTTGAAGCTCACCAGAGGGAAAAAATTCATTAAACAGATTATATAGCAGATTTGAGCACGTGGAAGACAGAATCAGCAAACTAGAAGATAGATCAATTGAAATCTCCCAGTCTGAAGAATAGCAACTTCTAGGACTGACCGTATGTTAGGCCACAAAACATGTCTCTATAAATTGAAAAAGACTGAAATGACCAAAAGTGACTTCTAAGATGATAATTGAATAGAGTTAGAAATCAGTAATAAAATTTAAAAATTCACAAATATATGATTATTATGCAACACATTTTTAAACAATCAATGGGTCAAATAAGAAATCACAAGAAAAAGCAGGAAACACTAAGAAATTAAAATAAAAAGCTCATGGAATGCAGTGAAATCAGTGCTAAGATAAAAATTTAAAGTTCTAAAACTTAAACTGAAAAAGAAGAAAAATCTCAAAAGTATAATCTAACTTTATACCTAAAGGAATAAAAAAATAAAAGCTACCTAGACCCATAATTATCAGAAGCAAGAAAATAATAAATATTAGAGCAGATGTTAAAAAGTAAACAATAAAAAATTTTAAAAAATTTGTTCTTAAAAATCAACTAACTGAATTGATAAACATTTAAGTACAATGACTAAGAAAAATGAAAAAAGACACCAAATAACTCATCAGAAATAAAAGTGGGGGCATTACTACCTACCTTACAGAAGTAGAACAAAAAAAAAAAAAGGATTGTAAGAGAATACTATACACAAGGTACCAACAAATTAGATATGCTAGATAAAAGATAAATTCTTATAAATACATATCAGAACTGATTTAAAAAGAAACAGAAAGTCTGGACATATAACAAGTAAAGCAATTGAAACAGTAATTAACAACCTCTCAACAAATAGAAATTCAGGACCAATTAGTTGACTTCACTGGTGAGGTCTAGCAGACATTAAAAAAAGAATTAACCTCATCATCAGACAAATAGACAAAGAATATCAGAGAGAAAACTTCCTAACTCATTCTATGAGGCCAATATTATCCTGATACTAAAGTAAAAATAAAAGCACATACAAAAAAACTACAGATTAATATCACTTATAAATATAGATGCAAAAATTCTCAATAAAACATTAGCAAACTGAATCCAGCAACATTTTAAAGGATTATACACCATGACAAAGTGGGGTTTATGCCAGGAGAACAGTGCTTTTAATATAAGAACATCAATACATGAAATAGAAAGGGAAAAAACAACGTGTGATCTATTTAGTTGATCCGTGAAAAACATTTGAGAAAATCCAACACCACTTCATCACAAAACACACACACACACACACACACACACACACACACACTATAAACTAGGAATAGAAGGAAACTTCCTTGACATACAAGTATTTATGAAGAACTCACATCTAAAGTCATACTCAAGGGTCAAAGAATAATAACTTTCTTTTAAAATCAGGGAGAAGACAAGGTAGCTGATTTTATTACTGCTATTAACATTAGTATTTAACACTGTGTGGAGGTACTAGCCAGAATAATTGGGCACAGAAAAAAAACTAATTAAAAAATAAAGTTAAACAATTTTTATGCACAGATAAGATGATCTTTTAAATAGAAAATATCCCAAAGAATCACACACACACACACACACACACACACACACACACATCTTAATGAAGCTAATAATCTTACTCAGAAAAGTTGCAGTGTACAAGAACAACCTATGAAAATTAATTGTGTTTCAATGGATCAAAAATGACCAATTCAAAAAAAAACTTTAAAAAAGCAATTTTATTTACAGTAGCATCAAACAGATTACAATACCTACAAAAAAGTTTAACCAAAGAGATAAATGACTTGTTCACTAAAAACTTCAAAACATTGCTGTAAAACCCCAAGACCTACATAATTAAAATAGATTGCATAGTCTTGAGTTGTAAGACTTAATATTATTAAGATACAAATGCAATCCTCATTAGAATTTCAACAGTCTTGTTCACAGAAATGGCAAAAGATCCTCACATCCATATAGAAATGCAAGAACCCCAAATAGCCAAACAATCTTTGAAAAGGAAGAAGTTGGAGGACTCATAGTTTCTGATTTCAAAATTTACTACAAAGTAACACCTTCAAATCAGTGTGGTAATGGCACAAGAAAAGAAATACAGACGATTCCAATAGAATTGAGTATCCAGAAATAAACCCATGTATCTATTCCTGATTGATAAGAACATAAAGGCCATTCAATAGTAAATAAATAGTTTCTTCAAATAATAAATTTGGATCCTTACTTCATGTATATACAAAACAAACAAACAAAAAACTTCAAAATTAATCAACAACCTACACATAAGAGACAAAATCACAAAGTAATAGAAGCTAATATATGGGTTGATCCTGATTAATATATTTGGCAATAAATTCTTAAATATGACACCAAAAAAATGAGCAACAAAAGAAAAAAATAGATATATTAGACTTCATCAAAATTAAATTTTCAATGCATCAAAGAACGTTATTAGTGAAGTGAAAAGACAAACAAGAATAGGAGAAAATGTTTGCAATTCATCCAGAATGTGTTGGGAACACTTATCACTCAACCCCAAAAAGAACAACAAAGACCATTAAAATTGGCCAAAAAAACTTTAGTAGATATTTCATAAAAGAAGGTATACAGATGGTCAAAAAACACATGAAAAGAAGCTTAACATCATTAGTCATTAGAGAAAAGCAAATGAAGTATTACTTCAAACTCAATAGAATAAATAGCTATAATTTTAGACTTTTTCTTTATTCTAGATGCTAGCAAGCAGGGAAGATGGTGGACTGCTGTCTCCAAAGAAACCACCTTCCCTAAGCAGATGATAATCAAGGAGCTTTATATGCATGCAAGTTGGGGAAAAACAAAGAAAAGTGGGGGAGTCAGTCAGAGAGGCTGGAGGGCTGACAGTTGAGAAAACAGGCCTCCTGGGAGTCAAGTCTGTTTCAAAATAATGTTATCTTGGGCTTAACAGCTGTGGCCAGTGACAAATAGTGCAAGGCAGTTGCAACACAGATCCGGGGTCCGGATTCCTGAAGACTAAGAAATTGCCTCTTTCAAGTTAGTGCTTTGTTGATTAACTGGATTAATGAGGTATGAGTATATAAAATGCAACATTACTTTGCCATTAAAAATGAAACCATTTGTGACAACATGGATGAACCTAGAGGGTATCATGCTAAATAATATAAGTCAGACTGAGAAAGACAAATACCATATGATCTCACTTGTATGTGGACTATAAAGAATAAAATAAATGAACAAAGCAAAAAAAAAAGGAATAGCTATAATTTGAAAAATATAAAGAAAAATAACGTGTGGAGTATTTGGAGAAATTGAATCCTTTTATTATATATAGTGAGAGGATAGTAAATAATTTAGCAACTTGGTAAACTGGTGGTTTCTCTAACACTTTATCATAGAATTACTATATAACTCCATAATTTTACCCTTAGGTATATCTTCTATATAATTGAAAACAGGAACTGGAATAAGAACATGTATAGACATGTGAATAACAACACTATTTACAATTTCCCAAAAGGAGAAACATAAGAAACATCTATCAGTGGATGAATGGATAACCAAAATGTAATGTACACGTAAAGTAAGTTACAATTCAGCCATTAAAGGAATGAAATACTGATATATGCTACAACATGGATGAATACTGAAAATATTATTTAGACAAATAAAATCAGATCGAAATACACTAGATATTGTATAATTCCATTTATATTAAATATTCAAAAACAACTAAATCAGAGATTGAAAGCAGATTGTTGATTGCTGGGGTGGGAGGGAAATTAATTAAGACTTTATATCCTTATGAATATAGTGTTTCCTTTTTAAGTAATAAAAGTATTTTGGAACTAGGTAGGCATGGTAGTTGCACAATACTATGAATATCCTAAATAGCACAGATTTATCACTTTAAAACAATTAATTTTGTGTTATATGAATTTCACCTCAAAAATTTATTTAAAGAATAACCAGGTTAGGTGGAAAAGACCAAAGATTGGTATGTTCATGATCCATATAAGGATCTAGATTTTGAATGTGGTATTAACTTCACATAGCCATATATTTCATTTATTTGAGAAAAGCTTAAGAACATCAAGAGTCTTCTGGAATATATTTCACATGTAATGTCTCCTTATTCATTGAATCTGTTCCAGGAAAAGAAGGTCCTTGGCTTCACATAGAAAAAAATTTAAATGTAAGCCAGTATAGAGTTTAAAGTAAAAATAAGTTCATTTAGCAGAGAGTAAGTAAGCTAAGAAAGGTCCTCTCTCAAATGGAGTGGCGGTCTTTAATTGCGAGTGGAAGAATAAATTTCTCCATCCCCTGGGCTAGGGTTTATATGTGTTTTCTGTATCCCTGAAAACAGGTATTAATATAATGTAAAAGAGAAAAGAAGAACAATAGTAAGTTTATCTTTAGTTTCTGTAATATGCAAGAGTAAGGGCAGGTTTGTTTTTAGCTCTCATAAGGCACAACCTCTGTTATATTTGTCTGGGTCTTACTGCAGGAATGGTCATGATGGGAACTCTAGTCTTTGGGTAGCCTGTTCTGTGTGATTGATTAATGTCTGCACATAGACAGCAGGCTTCAAATGCAACCTTGATTCCTTCTTTTATAAAAATACTCTTCATACCCCTTCCCTATATTAAGTCTACTGATTCTTTTGGGGGGAAATGATATACCATAACTTACATCTTTAAGAATTATATATTTCTAAGGCCTATCTGCACTTCTTCATCCTTTTTTTATTGCATTTGTGCATAATACTTAATGAAATTTTGATAAAAATAAAAGCGACATAAGAAAATACTAATGCTTAGCATTTTCAGCTTATCTGTTTATAACTTGGACTATGAATACTGCCAACATTGGAATTTCCTTTATATGATGATTATCTGTAGAAACTTAACAAGAGAAATAGCTGTCCAAAATTTCCCCTAAATTTACCTATTGATATGTGCTGGGCTATTGTTATATGACCTTTTTAATTCAATACAATCTCCATAATTGGAGGAAGCACAAAAAGCATTACAATGAAAATAACAAATGCTATCCTAAATATCTACAAGTCTGGAGGAAAAATACACATACTAGTTCCCATTGGTGTAAACAACCCACATAGATACATGCATTTGTTTTCTGTCCAGAAGAGGTCTAATGTAGAAGACGTTTAAGTAGATGTAGTATAGCTAAGAAAATAAATATTCTCTTAAATTCTATTGGAATACCTATTATCTCTTACAAATAATTTGTCTAATCACTCATTTGTTTATTTAACAAATACTGTGCAAGCATTTGGGCCCTTATGAAATATCTACAAAGACAAATAATGCAGATATTCATTAACTCAACATGGCAGTAGCCTAGCATATGTGTAGAATAAAAAAATTCGCATTTCATTCTGTGTAGATCTAGGGAAAGTCACTTCCTTGCTTTGATCTTTGGTTTGTTCATCTGAAGAATGGAAATGTCAGTTGAGTATTTTTAAATATACTTTCAAATGTTCATGATGGATATCTTCTTTTTCTAGAGCAGGGGTATCCAACCTTTTGGCTTCCCTCGCCCACAATGGAAGAATTGTCTTGGGCCACACATAAAATACATTAACACTAACAATAGCTGATGAGCTTTAAAAATTCCATGCATAATTTTTGTAATGTTTTCAGAAAGTTTACAAATTTGTGTTGGGCCGCATTTAAAGCCTTCCTGGGCTGCATGCAGCCTGTGGGCCACAGGCTGGGCTACCATGCTCTGAAGTATTTGATTAAGAAATGCAGTACAGTACACGTAAATGTTACCGTAGGCAGAAAGAACGGGGCCATGGGGAGAAAAAGGGGAGAAAGAGAAGCAGAAAGTACTGGAAACAAATAAAAAGAAAGGAGATCATTCTTAAGTTGCAACTACAGCTAATTGTAATGAATTATAGCACTATTAGCATTGTGGGCAAGGAGCACTCTCCACCCTTTGTGATGCCATGACAGTTCTTTTCAAGAGAATCCCACCTCCCAACAGAACAGAGTGGTCAGCGAAGACCAACACTGGGAATCCCTGCGATGCCACCCCTGAATACATTATGCCCTCATTCAAATATAATTCTAAATTTTCTTTGTTCTTTGTGTAGTTTTTCTTCTTCTGGGCCTCTCCACTCCCACTTCTTGGGAGTGTATTCTCTTTCGATTTTTTAAATAAATCTTTGGTTTGTTTGCCTTTGTTCACGTGGCTTAATTTGGTATGTCCTAGAATGCCTTCTCTTGATGTCTACCAAAAACACTCATTTCTCTGACAATATAAATACTTTCAGGTTAAATGCAATTACTTCAAAATTAATGGAATCACAACAAAACTTATTTATAAAATAATTACACTGAGTTTAAATATTTTCATCTTTGATTCCTAGAGTTGGAAGGAGATATATCCACTATGTACAATCTGTTTGCTACAAAAGCAAAGACCAAGATCCAAATATTTACATGGATTTTCTCTGGTAATGTAGGTTATTCGTAATAGAAACAGGATTACAACTGAGATTTTTCTGACTTTTTAAAACACTAAAAATTTAAGTATGATGTTTTTTGTGTTAATTTAGTGTATAAACGTGACTGGTCAGAGTGCTCAGATTAAACATTATTACCAGGTGTGTCTCTAATGGTGTTTCCTTATGAGATTAGCATTTGAATTGGTGCATTTAATTGCTCAACCTAATGTGAGTAAACATCATCCAACCCACTGAGAGATCGACTAGAACAAAAGGTGGAAAAAGAAAAAAATTGCCTCATTTTCCTTGCCTCATTGAGCTGGGACATCTTATCTCATCTTTTGATCTACAACTAGAGCTGAATTATACCACCAGCTTTCCTGGTTCTCCAGTTTGCAGACTTTTCAGCCTCTATAATCATGTAAGACATACAGAGGGGATCAAAAAAAAAAAGTAAATACATTTTAAGAAAGAAAAAATTGTATTAAAATTGTAATACTAAATATATACTGATAACAAAAGATGAATGCAATTCACGTTTGACTTGCGCAATTAAAGAGGTGCTCAAAGTGGCTATCATCAGTGTCCAGACGCTTCTGATTACGGCAAACTTAAAATGTGTATACGTATTTTGGAATGCCCCATATATATAGATATGTGTGTGTGTGATATGAGATCAATTAATTCCAAATTCCTAGTCTACCCTCCAGCGCAATTTTGGAACTCTTTTTCAGGGATGGCCATCAGAGCTATCATCATACCCCAAAGCTGACAGTTAAGTTCGTGAACTTGCTACCGTGCACTTAGTTTTGGTAAGATGACAGTTTATGGTGTCAGTGCATAGCTTCTCAAGGGGAGTACTATGAAGGTGACTGTAGTGACATTCAGCAATGAGGTATATAGCACTTTTTCTAGGATGAGTTTGCACAATTAATTGTCCGACTTCGTATATAGACATACATGTATATATCTATATGTATATGCATACGTACACATATGTGTGTGTATATATATATGTATATCTATACATTTGTATGTGTGCACATGCGAGTGCATCTGCTTGCAGATGTGCACGCGTGCACGTGCGCGTGCACACGCACACACACACACACACACACACACACACACACACACACGCTGTCCGGAAAGTATCCAGCCATGTAATGTGAAAAATAGAGGCATTTATGGTTTCATTTTTTCTGAAAAGCTCTCTTGTATTTCTCAAGTATGAGAATCTTTGAAGACTAAAGACAATATTTATTCTTCTCAGGACCCAGCACCATCCCTCTTTGCTTCATCTTTAGAAAATGCATAATGTGTGACTCGTGATAAATTGTGCTACACTCCAAGAGAACTAATTAACTTTTCAAATGTATACAAAGATCTGGAGAACATGTGTGGAAATGGATAGTAAGGGTGTGTGATAATTGTGGAAGAACATTAACTTGCATCAGGCAGAATTTATTGACCATGGTTTTACTAAGCAGCTCAGGAAGTTTGAAAGGGCTCTAATTCTTTGTTCATTTGGCTTAAACCATGGACCAAGATGTGGCCCACTGTGAGTGATTTTTGGTATTGCCAGATATGGTTTGGTCGAATACAGAAGAGATTCAAAGCCTCAGGTAAATTGACATGTGAAACTAGATTTGCTATTTAAGACTCACTCATCCAAGCCTGGAAGGTACAGATGACATACAAGGACCTCTCACCGATATTGTGAGAAGTAAACATGTGAAAGAAGCCCCAGCTTCCTCGGAAAGCTCTGTGATTACATTTCTCTGTAGACTAGATGTCACAGTGGGAAATGCAGTCACTAAATTGAGAATTTGAAATGCAGTGTGAGTAATTGAATCCTAGAGTGGCAGGGGACAAGTGTCAGTGTACAACTGCTAAAGGTAAGATGTGTGTGTTTACTGTAGTAGACAGCAAAATCAAAGCAGTGGTCAGAATATTCTAACTCATGCAGACATATGACATTGGCTAGTTGATCAAGATATTCCTAAAACAAACCTACAAAGATTTTACTTGATCTATTTAATCAGAAAACTTCTGTCAAGTGAACAAAAATTTAACTTAAATCACAAAAAACAGAATTAAGGAAGGCCCTTCAATCAATTACCAGACTTGAGCCAGTTTATGGATTAAATAAAGAGAAGGCTACGTTTCCCTAAGGAAGGATCTGGTACCCTACTAAAATTTACATTATTAATCTTTCTTTCAGCTTTTTTCAAAGGGACCTATGGTCATTTAACAGTCTAACTATATGTTAGGGTAAAGGAAATAATTAGACCTTTTCAGGGACTGCTGGACACTGGATCTGAACTAATGTAATTCCAGAAGATATACAATGTCATTGTTCTAGGCCCTGGAGATACACCAATGGATAGGGTCTTGTGGCCATCAGATGACCAATGTGTTTTACCTCACATTTGTTTTACAGTGGGTACGAGTTCACTCAAACCATCTTATAGTTATTTCCCCACTTCCAGAATGCATTATTGGAATAGACACACTTAGCATCTGTCAGAATCCCCAGTCATTAGAACTGCCTTTACCTAGCAAAATAGCAAACTAAAAGCAACACTGCATTTCTAGAAAAATTGCAGAGATCAGTGCCATCATCAAGGACTTGAAAGATGCAGGGGTAGTGATTCCCACCACATTTTCATTTGCCTCTCCTATTTGGCCTGTGCACATGTCAGATGGGTCTTAAAGAATGACAGTAGATTATCATAAATTTAGCCAAGTGGTGACTCCAATTGCAGCTGCTGTACCAGATGTAGTTTTATTGCTTGAGCAAATTAATATGTCCTCTGGTACCTCATATGCAACTATTGATCTAGCAAGTGTCTTTCCCTCTACACCTGTCCATAGGACCACTAGAAGTAGCTTGCTTTCAGCTGTAAGAGCCAGCATTACACTTCAACTGCTCTACCTTGGTGTTACATCAACTCTCCAGCCCTACACCATAATGTAGTTTACAGGGATCTGAATAGTCCTATCCCTTCACAAGGTATTACATTGGTTCTTTACATTGATGACATTATGCTGATTGGACATAGTGAGTAGGAAGTAGCAACCATTATAGACTTATTGGTAAGACATTTGCATATCACAGGGTGGGAAATAAATCCTACTAAAATTGAGAGGTCTTTTACTTAGTAAAATTTCTTAGGGATGAATGGTGTCAGGCATTGAGATATTCCTTCTAAGGCGAAACGTAAGTTGTTGAGTATTCTACAACCAAGAACAAAAGCATGACACCCATTGGGTTTCTGAAATTTGGATGCAACATATTCATCATTTGGGTGTGTTACTCCAGTTCATTTATCAAGTGATCCAAAAAACTGCTAGTTTTGAGTGGGTCCCAGAATAAGAGAAGGCTCTGCAATAGGTCCAGGGTGCTTTGCAAGCTGCTCTTGGTAGGCTGACTAGACATCTCATTTTAAATAGGACAGAAAACAACAGTACTATCTCATTTCAAATGATGCATATGGTCAGCCTACTGACAACTTTAAATTAAGCCAGTGAGACTAGGCTGACCATATGTACCGTTTGAAATGGGCCAACACTGCTGTTCTTTTGTCCCATTTAAAATTGTACATCTGGTTCACCTAGGTTGAGGGCACTATGATCCAGCATGCTTAATGTCACTAAATTATCACTGGCAGATAGGGACACTGTGTGGAGCCTTTGTCAGGTCCCTATGGGTGTTTTACAATGCAGGCCTTTAGAAATTTTGAGCAAGGCCCTGCCATACTCTACAGAGCACACTTTCTCCTTGACAAACAGCTCTTGGCCTGCTACTGGGTCTTAGTAGGTACTAAAGGGTTAATAATGGGCCCTAAGTCATCTGTCCATCATATACTGGATGTTATCTGGCACACAAAGCCATAAAGTTGGGCATTCATACCAATACTTTATCTTCAAATAGAAGTGTTATCTATGTAAGCAGGTCTGAGCAGGCCTTGAATGCACAAGTAAGTTATATGAAGGAGTGGCCCAAAAGTTCATGGTCCTCACTTTTGCTCCTCTACCTTATCTCTATCATCTTGCACCTGAGACTTCATGGAAAATTTCCTACAATCAGTTAATAGAAGGAAATATATATGTGTGTACATGTGTGTGTGTGTGTGTGTGTGTGTGTGTGTTTATATATCAAGTGCCAAAAAAATGTATATACATTTTTAAGAAATGTTATCTATGTAATACTTTTTGAAGTTGATTTGAATTATGGTAACAATGTGTAGTATGATGTTCACTGAAAAGATGGCATTAATCAAATGAATGCTAGTGTCACCATGAGATAGGCAGGACAGTCAAAGAAACTGGCGGAAGCGTGGTTGTTGTTCAAGGAGTGCAAGATCATTTTAAAGTGGTATTTGAAATTTGAGAACATTGAGTTTCCCCTGATACCTCATATGTAGCTATTCTCCTGACTTAACACTCCTTGACTTCCACCTATGGGGGATCTTAAAGGATGTGGTGTACTATCAAAAGCCAGTTATACTGGCAGTGCTTCAGGAAGAAATTGAAACAGCATGCACAACTATACAGGTGGACAATTTGGTCAACGTTGCTTAGGTAATAGTTCACCATAATCAGGAGTGTCTGGATGCTGATGGTAACCACTCTGAGAACCTCTTGTAATTGTAAAAATCAAACATGACTTGTATTCATTTTTTATTATCAGTATATGCATGTATTGAGTATTATAATTTTAATACAGCTTTTCCTCTCTTAAAATTGTGTGTGTGTGTGTGTGTATGTGTGTGTGTGCATGTGTGTGTGTGTATATATATAAAATTTTTTTTGGCACTTGCTGTATATATGAAGTTTGTCCAGAAAAGATCCAGCCATAAATCCTTCTGCTTTTTATAATACATGCCTGGATACTTTCTAGACAGTATCCAGGCATGTAATATAATTATCATAATCTAATTCAAAGAATATTTAAATTATGTGAGCAGTGTTAAACAAGTAATTGTGACACATTTGAAGCAAAATATAGATCCTCAGATTACAAATATAATCGATGATCTCGCTAAACCGCTGTTATTTGTAGATATTTTAAGTCTAAAGAGGTTATATTAAAAAAATCTAGAAAGCGGATGAAATGATGATATATGAAGGTTATCTGGAAGGTATCCAGCCATGTAATGTGAAAAATAGAAGCATTTATGGCTGGATATTTTTTTGGACAGCCCTCATATATTAGTGGTCTCTCCACTAATTTTAGAAGAAACTAATAAAATTTAACCTATAAATGACACTATTTTAGTAGTAAAATTGTAAAAGGAATTATTTGAATAAAATGAACTGTAAATATTTCCACATTCAACTGAAGAGACTAAGGACAAATAATTCAATTTGAGGAATTTGATGAGCCCTAAAATGTGAGTAAATATTTCTTTATCTATGAAGAGGACTATGAAAGTCCCAACACAAGTCTTGTTTTCATTCTTTTTTTATCAGTATGATCAGCTGAAGTCTCTAGGTAGTTAATACAAGTTCTAATAAAAAGTCTGTGAGTGAATTTTTACAGTGTTTTAGAGTAACATTTCTGCTTAGTGAGTTCTGAAGCAAACATTACAGGGCAACAAACACAAGACTGCTAGGGAAAAACAATACAGTGTATCAAATATCACAATGTGCTCCTTGGACCTAGAGTATGTTATTGAGAGAAGGCCTTTAATTTGAGGGAGTTTTCCACCAACTGAGAAGATATGCATGAGCAGTTGAAATTTCAAGGACATCTATGTGCACTTTGAATACCATGACTCTCCATGTCCCACATCATGTCTCCAAAAACTACAAGTAATTCCCAAAGTCAATCTCGTATCTTGTTGAGTGTATACCCACCACACATTATTAAAAATAATGGGAAAATAGCAAGCAACTAATGAAAGACCCAAATTTTAATTTGATGCACCACTGAAAGGCTTTTGTGTATATCACTTTCTAAATCCAAATTCTTTATTTTAAAATTACCGAATTACAATTCAGTGCCTGTAAGTTTTTCAAACAACTTTAAAACCAATGGTTTTGTTTACTTCAAAAATAAGTATGAATATTTATGTCCTTAAAAATTGTTAAATTCTATTTATTCTCCTGTTTTACACTAATCTTCCTTTATTTGTTAAGTTAATGAGTTTTAAGCAAGTGAAATGTCACCATTAAAATATATACATATATTTATTTACATATATGCACAAGCACATACAAACAAACTTACACACACACATTAAAAATAAATCTAAGAATGCCCATCCTATATATTTTTAGCTTAAATCTACCATCAGTTTAGTACTAAAGCAATTAATTAACATAGGTGCAATATATTACGGTTGAACATTTAACTATTTTAAGAAAATTAATGGCATCAAAAGAAATGGGTAAACCAAGATCTGAACATTTATAACATTTTACTAGCTTCTTTTTTATGTTCTAATATAAAAGTGTCTTTTTTCCCTGCTGCTTCTTTTTAAATATCTTTTCATTAGTCTATTCATTATTATCTATTCGTTATTTACTATCACATTTTCTAATTGCGTATAATAATCTGCAGAATTCTGTGATTTCCCAAAGTAGAGTCATGTTATAAAATTAAAAGCCTTCCATCATGTTATTATATCTGTCACCAATGAACAGACTGAAATAAAATTACTACTTTCTAAGTGAGGTAGAACCCCAGCATGGTAAGCAAATCACCCTACCAGATCCATACCGTATCACACAGAGTTCTCAGGATATGACAGTACAGAGTTAATGTAGGGGTCTCATCTGTCTTAGTAATGAATTAACCCTACCCATGATTATATTTACACATATACACCAACTTCAGAGACTGTGAATAGTAAATGAGAAAAAAATGAATTGAGTTAAGGAAATGTAGTTATGATCTCTAAAAGTCCTTCTATACCTGGGCTATAATTCCAAGACTCTTGCCTAGAAAACATCTGCTTGAATTTAAAATTGACCAAATGTATTTCTACTATTCAAATTGATAGAGGCTGCTGATGTGAATCCTGGACTGGAGAACTGATAAAGTTTATTATGCGTCTGTGTGTATGTGTGTGTTTTCTTTCCAGATAGAAAATGAAAGGAGTTATTCATTAAAAGTTATTTGAAAATAAAGCTATGGGAATAAGAAAGTCTAGCTATTCTGCCTAAACCACAATATTCTTGTGCATTATTAATATTAGATTTTCTCCATTTGCCCTCTCATATAATTTTATTAGTCCAAAAACGTTGAGTATAAAATCTTTTTAGTGTTTTCAATCATGATAATTTTTAAATGAATGTCAATATTACATAAATACTCTGTATAATTTAATATTTCAAGGTAAAAGTACATTAATAACATCTATTTTATATCTAACATCTCTCATAAGTTTTCCCTAATATTTTAATGTATTTTAAATACCTTTTAATCCTTAATTTTGACTTTTATTACCTCCCCCACCCAAGCAATATAGTTGTAGGAGAAACCAAGTCATTTATTCTTTATAGTTTTCTACTATCTGGATATGGTGATTTCTACTAAGAAGTCAACCAAAATGGTATTGCTATAATGTTATATATTTAGCGTGTAGATTGCACTTGATATTTTTCCAAATTTTTTAATAAGATCTGACCAATCTGTTGGCCCTGTATCAGAAGTAAAATCTTAAATGGGGATTGTACATATAGGAGACTGGAATGAGACACAGGGTTTCAGTGACAAAGTCATCAGACTGGTCATATGTTCAATCTGAGTTGTTTGAGATCATTTCCTGAAGGAAATAGCCAGGTTGACATAAAGGTGAGAGCCAGGAAATTCTTAGCAAACTTTAGTCCCAACAAGCAAAGGAAAATTATGTTAAACTAAGTAATACTGAATTTTAAAGCTATGGAAAATGCAGAAGCAACAGGATGTAAATCAAGGCAAAATTTGAGCAAGCAATTTAGGAGGGGTTAGAGACAATATCTGTGTGTTGAAAATTGAAATTTATATCATACTTTCTCCAAGGCCAAGTTTGAAGGTTTATTTAAATCAATGGGCTGGGCATATATTAGGTTCCATTGAAAATCCAAATATTACTTTCCTTATTTTATAGAGAAAGTATTAAGCTCAGATTAGTTTCTTATTCCAATAATCATTTCATTGCAGCATATTGTGTTCAAATGATCATAGCAATTTTTATTCTAACATTCTGTGTCACCTAGACATAGAAAAATATTAGTTTCAGCAAACATATTGAGCATTCTCCTATAAAAGGTGTAATACCTACAAAATCAACCAAAAGAAAAAAGAATTTTAAGTTGCTGATTTTGTTGATCAAGTAAGTTTGGAACCGAGTGCTTAGATTATACCAAAACTTGTAGCTCTACTTCTTATTTTTTTAGTACGTGTTGACATATGTAAACAATAGTGACCTTAAGTAACAAGATGTACTGGATAGTTTTCTTATTTTGGAATCAACCTTCTTGTTTTGTGACCTTAGGCAACTTAGCTTCTGAGAGCCTCCATTTCCTCTTCTATAAAATAGGAATTAAAATACCCACTTTAAAGATGACTATTAAATAAAATAATGTAAGTTAAAACACTGGATAGTAGTAAATACTCAATAAATGTTAGTTACCTTCTTTTAATCAATGATGAATTGTCTTTTAAAAAGATGCACTGATGGCTTTATTAAATATAAGCCTAATTTTGCCATAAATTATTTGTAAAATTAAAGGATCAATGGGTAGATTTATTTTAATTTGCTTTTTTAACTGAGAAGTCTTGCCTTTGAGTTTATTAATTCATGTGTTTATGTTTAGGGCAAAGAAATATATTCTAGGAAATGAAAAGACTTTTATTCTCAATAACAAATAGTTTTTATGATAAAAAGAAATCTTAGTAAGGATTGCAAACCTTTGAAGATTCTAACATTTCATAGTATAAACATGAGAGAATATTTATAGTAAAAGTTGCCTATTGGTCAAATTAAAAATGCTCCCAATGATAAAAGAACCATGAGAAGCATGTTTGAAAATAAATAAGGAAAACATCTTGCATGACTCTCTTATTCTTGTCTATCCTAGTCCCACTAGTGAGTGCATTAATAACTCAGACAATGAGACACACTGAACAGCTGGCCTGAATATCTGTGAAGTTCTGGAAATTTCTTAATTGCTTTTGGCTTGCAGCACTAGCCCAGTGACATTCAGAATGGCAACAGTGAATATCGAGGTACAAAATATTTCTCCATTTGTCTGATCCTCTAAGGAATCATTTTTCTGGAACCCGAGACACGATGAGTTTTTCTGTTATCCAGGTGGTATTTGAGTTATCCAACTAAACTCAGCACAGGTTCAGCTCGCCAAGGAAACCCTCCCTGGTTCAAAATCTAGGACTCTTTGTTATACTTGAATTTCACATCTGGTAGCAGATTGAAGGCTTTTCAACTCCTACATAATTTTCACTTTTTCGGAAAAGAGGACTATTACCCACCCAATTCAAACTAATAGTATCACTTTCTACAGAATTAATGAGATGTGATAATTGCCGACACTGTTAACCTGCTCCTCTGGGACTATATTTCAAAGGCACATGTATTAGCCATCGCCAGCTTTATCATGTGTGTGACAATTTTAATTTCAACAGCATGTTTAATCAACAGTAACAGATGGATGTGTACCTGGTGGTTAAGTCTCCCCCTTCACACTCCTGATAGTGGATTTGTCCCGCTGGCTCTGAGTTATAAGCTATTTAGCACAGTAAGTGCTAAATTACTGGTCATATTCTCCCTCTTTTTTGGACCATCAAGTTTCAATACACCAAAATAATTATAATCACTGACATGCATTGAGTATGTACTACATATTAAACACTATTCCTGTTTTAACTTAATGAAGCTTCCAAACAACCCCTCAAATTAGGTAATGCTATTATTCCCATTTTCTAGGTGAGGCAACTGAGCCTCAACTATACAAAGTGACTTGCCAAGAGGTCCATAGCTCATAAGCAATAGGGTCAAAATTTGGACTGAAGCTCTCTAACTCCAATATCCATGCTGTTACCCCCCATTGGTGTGCTATATACTAAAAGTCCTTTGGTGTTTTTCACTTGTATGTGGCTGTTGGATTCTGCTAGCAAAACTGTTTTATTCTGTGGGTTTTATTATGGAACCCAGTTCTTCTAACTCCTCTCATGACCAGGACAAGTCACAGACAGAGAAGACAGAAACATCCTCTATTCCACAAACATATTTTAATAATACAGAATAAGTCACTATACAAAGTCTGAAGTCACTATTATCGATCTCAAGTAGCAGTTCCTGACAACTTTCAGGGAACCATCTCAGTGATGTCCTTTCTACTTGTCATAGATTCCGTGGAACCATCACCAAAGCACCCACAAACACAGCACCTTGTGATTTACCTCCAGCCCCCATAGGGCATCCTCTTCTAGAGTTTTGCACTGTAGGAAAAATGGGATCCAGCATACTCAAATCTCCATCTCTGAAGTTCCCAGTTAAGATATCAAATCCCACGAAGGGAAGGGATGCCAAGGTCTAGCATTTTGGAGAACTCTGATCTCTGCCTATCAAACCACAAATTCTTCTCAATGAATAGCATAAATTAAACACGTCTAGACCTGGAACCAGTGATTTTCAAAACTACCCTAAGCACTGAGATGATTTGAGAACCTTAGACAATAATTTCAGCAACTGCCCCCAAATGAAAATCAGTTATTCAAAATCTCTGGGAGGGGGGCCTGCACATATCTATTCCTGTAAAAACTGTCCCATGAAATTCTCAGGTATGGCTGGGCTTGAGATGTCTAGTGTTAGGCTTGCAAACACGATGGCTTCTGTAATGTTTTCCTGAAGAAAAAGGTTGTGTTTATATTAAATCCTAAAACTCGTGGGTAAATTGTCTGCTGAAGTCATTTCTTAGGCACAGAAAGTTTAATCTGAAAAGGTTCTGGCCCGTGCAATAATTCTGCAGCATTTTGTCCCTTCTAATTTGTAATGTGTTAGAAAAATGACAACCACGATGTGATCAGAACAGATACCACTTTCATTTCTTTGTAATTAACCTCAGAAAAGACCTTTATTCATTTTGGAAATATATAACTATCTAGTAGCTGTCAAATGTGGTTTAATAGCCTTAAAATTAGAAAAGAATAAATTAGATTTATTTTCTTCTTTGTTCTTCAAAAATAGTTGACTTTTTCAATTGGTTAACAAATAGTAATTCTAAGATGCTCAGCTTCATTTCCTAATCTTTCCAAACTTGGTGAAAACTCTTTGTATTATAACATAGGTGCATGTGCACAAATACACATACACACAAATACACACACACACAACACATTATATCAATGTTAGTACAAAGGCACTTTAGAGACTCTTGGTTGCAAATAGAAAAACATACCTCACCTTTCACATAGCTTGATTCACCTACAGCTGCTTACATGATATTAATTTTACAGTTTAAACTTAAATAATTGATTCACTGATAGTCACATATGTTATAATGCAACACAAATGTAATTTTCAATGTACCATGCAATCTCCCTGAATTTGAATAATAAAACTAGTTAGCCTTAAGACTGAATTAGACTACAAGCTAAGATTATAAAATAATTAATTCATCTTAAAAATGTAAAATGTATCACAAAATCACTAGTTTGCACTGTGCCCTCAATAATTAAGTAAAAACAATGAGATGTAAAAACTAATTCTACTTGGTCACATTAGATAACATTGCCTGTACGTTTCCTTGCTACGGGACACAAAAACTTTTATGTAGCTAAAGCGGAAAAATTACTTAAATGTGACAATAATATGAATAATGTAATTCCCACAGTTTGTTGTCTTTTTTAAGGATGAAAGAATGCCTTGATGTGAATCATTTAACTTTGCTCCCTTCCCCCCCAGGTTCATCTTTATGTGCGTTTGACCGCAGGGAGCCATGCACATACTCATAGGGTCCATGCTTGGTTTAATACTTTTCTTTCACTATCTTTAAACTCTTTTTTGGGGAGGTGTGGGGGGAGGTAGTTCCCTGGCTGGGAATCGAACCCAGGCCACAGCATTGAGAGCGCCAAAGCTTAGCCACTACACCACGAGGGAGCTCCCAAATTCTTAATAATTATGACTAAGGGCCTATATTTTCATTTTGAAGAGGCCTTGCAAATAATGGGTAAATATCTTCCTTGACTTCTGTTCTTTATTTTCATAACTATCAAGTTTATTCCCCTGATGTCTCTGTCTAACATTCCTTGCTCATGCTCAAGGCTTGATAGCAGAACTTGACCTTTGATCACCCAGTACAAGGTGAATACTTACCTATTCTTGCTCTGTGCTTCTGATCATTCATTGTTGGTGTTCTCAACACCTCATCAACTTCAAGAAATCTGAGGACACATTCCAGTCTCACGGCTCTAACTTGTGATGCATGCTGGGTTTGCTCACACATCCCCTTATCATCCATCCTAGCAGTTGATAAGAATCAAGTCATCAATTAAAAACTAGACATTGTTTTGCCTACTTAGTATAGCCCATTCTTGAAAAAACGCAGAAAACAAAGTGGCATATACATATTTATTGCAACTTTTTTTCCTTTTTCCATGCTCTACTATAACACTACACCTCACATTTAATCTTAACAGTTAGTGTTCTTATTTCTTTGAAAACACACTAAGAACACATTTACGCCTGAAAATGTCTGCTTTCTCTTGTACTGCTTCTATTAGCTGCAGTTTCAGAAGATGACATGTTCTTGCTATTTCCTGAAATTCTAGTCAGATACTCCATTTCCAATCTTACTATACAGATGGCACACATATGCAAAGTCATTCTAATGGTTAAAATGCTTTCTTTTTCTATGAAAGGAGGCATATTTTCTCCTGTTAAAAAAAGTAATTTCTTAAAAGCCAGCCAGCTCATTGGATTTGGGGTGACTGAGCTGTCTTCACCCTAACAAAATGACTTAATCAACACATGCACTCACACGCACGCGCACTCCCACATTCCCCAACTGGGTAATTAATGGAGCCTACATTCAAGATGTTTAGTATTTTCAGCCATGCTGGCAAATTGAGCTTTCAAAGAAAGAGTTGAAAACAAGAAATTTATGTAATAGACATTTTATTAATATATAAAGAAACACTTCAATGTGTGAATAATTTTAAACTCAGAAACAGTTTGTAAATACTTTCTCAAGAAAATCATTTAAATCCCATGGAGATATGTGTAAGAAATAAGAGCAAATGGCAAAGAATATAGACACTCTCTAAATAATATCCAGGCTGTAAATATGTTTTCATATCATTGACGTTGAATTCAAAATTAAATTCACTATCCCCAAAATGTTTGGCATTTATATACACTCTTATCTTTTTCTCATTAAACTACATGTGTCCTAATATAATTATTTAAAACATTCTTTTTATTTTTCTTAAATTTTTCAAAAAATAATGTTTATGCAAATAATCATGTGTGTATGTGTGTCTGAAATTACAACATTGTTACATGGAGAGTCAGTTTATATAATAAAAACTCTAAAATTTTCTATTAATAGAACTTCCAGTCAGAGGGGCTGTATTTCCTGAGTGCTTATCTACTCAAGCACTCTGATATGTTATGAAAGCATTTATTGCTAAGATGGCCTAAATAAATGATTTAAACAAGTCACAGTCAATTTAGAAGCAGTCGTTGAGCACTTCACACTGCTGTTACCAGGATACATAAGACAATTCTTAGGAAGACACTCAGTTATCCCCATGTTATAGTTATTGTCTGTATCTCTCAAGTTCACAATTGCCAGCAAGACTGTGATTATAGGGGCAGCAAATAACAGAACTCCAAGCACTATTTTAACGGCAAACTTTGGTTGATGTTTAATTACTTTGTTCCTTCTACATGGGCACACAATCAATGATGTAGCTAATCTGGTTAACTTGCTTAATTGTTATTTAATAAATTGACTAAAAGCTGCATTTAAATATTGAAATTTCAGTAGAGGGATAGTTTGTTAGATATGTAAGGTGAGGAGTGGAAGAGTATACCAGAAATAATAGTAAAAAATATTTCTCACTTATGGACTACTCTGCTGATAGATAAATATGTGTTTGTTTATATTTTAAGAACTCTGTGAAAACAAGATTGATTTGAAGTGCATGACTTGACTTTTTTTTAAATGAAGTGGGGAAAACAAAACAATAGCAGTTAACCCAGAGAAAAATAGAATTACTAGCTGCATGCCACTGAGCATCTGCTTTACCAATCTATTGTTAATTATGTAAAAGTGCCATCTTCCCAAATACAGCATCTTTGCTCACTGAACATGTACTGTTTCATCCATGGAAATAAATAGGGCTATCATTGAGACTAAGCAGGTTTCTCAGTGTATTATTTGTGATGTTGGTACACCCCTATTTTTAAGAATAACAACACAATTACCTAGCAGTTCACTAATAAAGCTTAAGCCTTTTGTAGCTTGAAGATTTGAGAATTTCAAACAGCAATTTATTCAAATTAAATTTCCAAAAGTAAAACGTCATAGTTTTGCAACCTCACTTATTATGTGACATAGTCTCCAGTTTATCCTCAATGGTAGTACATTGCCATCCTTTGAGTAGTATTTGGATTAGATGGATAGTTTAAATTCACATGCCAGTGTGATGAATATGAAAATGATCAAGCAATAAGATTTCATTTTCATATTTCAAATATATACATTTATATAACATGTAGTCTGCATTTATTATTATTTCAATTTTAGGAAATACCTTGCATAAGTTTAAACACACATACACACGCACACACACACACACACAAATACACACACACACACAAACCCAAGGTGTCAAAATTAATTAGAAAAATTCTACTTCCTCTATATACTCACTACTATATACATTCACAAAACAGATGGAAAGAATTATCCTGGAGTAATTTCTGGACTGTTTTGTTTACAATGTATCTTGCCTGAGTTTATTGTTATCCTCATCACAGGTAATAAAATAATCCAACATGTGTCACATTATCTTAGTGAATAGTCGTAAGCCAGCATGACAACTCTATAATTTCTGGGTAATGAAGAATAACAACAATGAAAACAGCAGGAAAACAGAATAAAATAGAATTTGAAAATATTTACTTTCTGATAAAACATGGGCACTTCATAATATAAACACATTTAAATTCACCACATTTATTAACTTCATGTCAGTTATAGGGACTGTGGATATTCAGAATTGAATATCCTTGATGAGATTATAATCAATTAAATAGTATGGAATAATTTAAAATTGGCTGAAACTTCACCATTATAAATACAATGTAAACCACCAGGCTATGGGGATTTTAAAGAAGGTCCAAAAGTACTCCCTTGAAAGAAGGTTATGTTTTAGTCTTTCTTGCAGGGTAAGTGGAATAAAATAGTTTAAGGGTGTACAAGTGTCAAACAATAACAATGTAATTATTTAATATCAGTCTTTTCAGTTAGACTTCCAATCTTTGAGTGCAGGATGAGTATCAGTCATATCCCTTCATGGTTTCTCATTGCCTGGCATAGAGTAGATGTTTAATAATACCTGTCAAATGGACAGTTGAAATACAACATTTTTGTTTCATAAGCCAAGGCAGAGATCTAGTAAAGAATTTTGTGGGAATAGAAAAATTTGACCAAAGTTCTGTTATTTATGCAATAGAAAGTTTAGAACTTTTGGATGTTGGAGATTGAATTAAATGTAACTTTCAGATTTGAAATTGGTACTACCACTGGAATTAATAGGGAGTCCAGAGAAAAGTTTATTTTGAGTCCATAGAAGAAAAATTTAAGTTTAGGACATGTTGAATTTAACAATCAGAGCTTCATACATAACAAACCATCAAATCAGCAGTTCAAAATGCAGTGCTGGATTTCAGAAATATTTAGCTTTAACTTACAGAGTTTTTTTAACTCCAGATGATGAAAAATAGATAAACAGATGATAGCTAGATAGATAGATAGAGATAATACACATTCGGTTTAGAGGTCATTATATGCATAAATATAAATTTACTTACTTAGACATATATATTCTTATAATGCTTAGAAATCATATGGAAAAAGGTAACAATTAGATATAAAGGCATGAATAAAGTTTCCAAATGATAAATACTTTTTAGAAGTAAGTATATTAGAATTAAACTAAAATTAAATGAAAATTAGAATGAAATTTATAAATGATTATTTTAATAAGCATTCATTATATGAACACAGACAGTTAATTTTGTGAACTCATCCCAGAAAAAGTGCTACATACCTCACTGCTGAATATCACAAGAGTCACTTTTGAAGTACTTACCTTGGCAAGAAGCTATGCACCGATGCTAGTGTCTAGTCTACCCTTCAAAGCAATTTTGGAACTCTTTCTGGAATGGCCATCAGAGCTGTCATCGTTTGTACCCATACAAACAACTTGGTGAGGTGTTGTTTGTTGTTAAAGTAAGTGCAAGCTGCCAAGTTCCTGAACTTAATGGTCAGATTTGGGGGATGACAACATCTCTGATGGCCATTCCAGAAGAAGTGTTCTAAAATTGCGTTGAAGAGTGGACTAGGCACTGGTGTCAGTGCACAGCTTCCCAAGGGGAATACTTAGAAGGTGACCATAGTGATGTTCAGCAATGAGGTCTATAGCACTTTTTCTAAGATGAATTCATGAAATTACCAGACAGTTGCATTGACCTGCTAAGAAACAGGGCCTCTTAGAGTTTATGGAATTAATTGTCCAACCTCATAATAATATTTTATTGTGTGTAAGTCAATATTTTAAAGAACATATAAGTATGTTATAACTTTGTAGGATGAATAACATTTTGGCTGTTTTTGAACTGCTGGGTTGTTTTTGTTTTTGTGCTCAAAATGCTATAATAATATGAAGGAGAAAAATAGAAACTAATTTTTCTTATCAGTAGCAGTTGATATTTCTAATCACCAGTTATTTGGTTCATTGATTTAGCTTTATTCAAATTGTTTTGTGACTGAAAAATGGGAAAGAATGTGATATTTTAATTACTTTTTTCTTTTTATTCAGTAAATGTCTTTATCCAATTATCCCTTGTATAAAAAAATCCATCAGCAAGTCAAGGAATAATATTGCTTTTATACACTGTAAAATTCATGCATACATTATAAAATGCTACCTCAAAGCAAAAAGAAGACTTTCAAAATAGTGAACATTCTCCTTACAAGTGGTACACACAAAGAGTGGTCTCAATAGGCATACCAGCTATCTGGGACAAAGTCCCTTGTATGGGTTAAGCCCCACACATCAGCTATTATACTGTGGGTATAACCAGTCATTACAGCCAGTCAACCTGTGAGTCAGTCCCACCCACTGATGTACCAACAGCAATCAAGGCTCAACTACAACAGAAGGAACACACAACCCACACAGGGACACTCCTTTTGCACCCAGCTGAGGTGACCAGAGAGACTGTACCATGGGGCCATACAGGACACCTACTACATAAAGTAGTGACAGGAATAATAAGAATGTAAGAGATACATAAAAATAAACTCAGAGAGGAAGCCAATGAGAAGGCAAGAAACATGTCCCAAAGAAAATAAAAGGAGAAAACTACAGAAAGCAAAATAAATGAAATTGTGGTGAGCAACCTACTAGAGACAGGGTTGAAATCATTGGTTATGAGGATGCTCAAGAAACTTAGTAAGACCTTCACCAAAAAGCTAAGAATCACAGAAAATAATATAGAAACCATAAAAAAAGAATCAGTCAGAAATAGAGAATACAATGAATGAAATGAAGAATACATTAGAAGGAATGACTAGCAAATTAGATGAAGTAGAGAATTGAATTAATGATTTGGAAGATAAGGTTACAGAAAACACACCATTGGAACAACAACAACAATCTAAAATAAAAACCCCATAGTTTAAGGGACCACTAGAATAATATCACGCTTAACAATATTTGCATCATAAGAGTACCAGAAGAAGAAGAGAGGGAGCACAGGATCAAGAACTTATATGAATAAATAATGACTAGAAACTTCTTTAACCTGACAAAAAAATCAACATACAAAGCTAGGAAATGCAGAAAGTCTCAAACAAGATGAAACCAAATAGGCCCACATCAAGACACATCATAATTAAAACGCCAAAGTTTAATGAGAAGCAGACAATTCTGAATGCAGAATGAGAAAGGCAAATAGTTATCCACAAGGGAGCTCCCATGAGAGTGTCAACTGATTTCTCAACAGAAGTTTTGCAGGCCAGACAGAAGTGGCATGAAATATTCAAAGTGATGAAAAACAGTCCTACAACCAAGATGCCTCTACCCAACAAGGCTATCACTTAAAATTGAAGAAATGATAAAGCACTTCCCTTACAAGAAGAAGCTAAAGGAGTTTATCACCACCAAACCAGTATTACAAGACATGTTAAAGGGACTTCTTTATGAATAAGAAGAGAAAAATAATAAATATGAAAAATAACATGGCAATAACTATGTACCTATCAAGAATTACTTTAAATATAAATGAATTGAATGTTTCAATCAAAAGACATAGGGTAGCTGAATGGGTAAAAAAACCAAAACCCATTCATATATTGTTTACAAAAGGCCAACTTTAGATTAAAAGATACACACAAAATGAAAGTGAAGGGATAAAAAAAGGTAATTCATGCAGTGAAAACATTGGAGTGGAAATACATAAATCAGACAAAGTGAACTTCAAAACAAAATCTATCATAAGAGAAAATTATGGACTTTGCACAATGATAAAGGAATCAATTTAACAAGAGGGCATCATCTTAGTAAACATTTATGCACCGAACATAGGAGAATCTAAGTATATAAAGAAAATATTGACCAACATAAGGGAAAACTCTATAGTAATACAGTCATAGTAGGCAACTTTAACAGTCCATTGACCCCAATGGACAGATCTTCCAGACTGAAAATCAAGAAGAATAGAGGGCCTTAAATGACACACTAGAAGAGATATATTTTATTGATATTTCTAGAGTATTTCATCCCAAAGCAGCAGAATATACAGTATTTTTAAGTGCACATGGAACGTTTTCCAAGATAGATCACATATTAGGTCACAAAACAATTCTTAATATATTTGAAAAGATTGAAATAACATCAAGCATCTCCTTCTCTGACCACAGTGGTATGAAGCTAGAAATCAATTACAAGGAAAAAAAAAACCTGAAAAACACACAAACACATGGAAAATAAATAACATACTACTTAACAATGAGTGGTTTAACAATGAGATCAATAAAAATATACCTTGTCACAAATGAAAATAGAAGCATAACAACCCATAATCTATGAAACAAGCAAAAGCTATTCAAAGAGGAAAATTCATAATAATACTGGCCTACTTCAAAAAACAAGATGTAACTTAAATAAACTATGTGACTTTACACTTACAGAAAGTAGGGGGAATAAAAAGCAAACAAAGCCCAAAATGAGCAGAAGAAAAGAAATAATAAAGAATAATACAGAAGATAAATGAAACCAAGAGCTAGTTCTTTGAAAAGATAAATAAAATTGAAAAACCTTTAACCAGACTCATCAAGAAAATTGAGAGAGGAACCAACCAAATACAATTGGGAATGAAAAATAAGTGACGATTGACATCACAGAAACACAAAAAAAATTGTAAGAAAATACTATCAACAATTACCCACAAATTGGAAAATCTGAAAGAAATGGATAAATGTCTAGAAAAATAATCTTCCGAGACTGAATCAAGAAGAAACGTAAAATCTGAACTGATTGATTACTACTAATAAAATCAAATAAATAATAATAATAAAAAGACTCCCAACAGACAAAAGTTTTAGACTAAATGGCTTCACAGGTGCATTTACCAAACATTCAAAAAAGATTTAACATTTATCTTCTTAAATTGTTCCAAAAATTTCAAGAGGATGGAGGACTCCTAAACTGATTGTACAAGGCCACCCTTACCCTTATTCTAAAACAAAGACATTACCAAAATAGAAAACTATAGGCTGATATCTCTGATGAACATAGATTCAAAAACCCTCAATAAATTATTAACAAACTAAATGCAGCAATATAAAAAATTATTCTACACCCTGATCAAGAGGGATTTATTCCTAAGATGCAAGTTTTGTTCAATCTCCATAAGTCAATTAATGTGATATACCACAAAATGTATAATAAAAAGCACATGATTATATAAATAAATGCAGAACTAGGATTTTACAATATCCAGAATTCATTTATAATAAAAGCTTTCAGCAAAGTGGCAATAGAGGAAACATTTCTCAACATAATAAAGGCAATATATGGCAAACCTACAGCTAATGTCATACTCAACTGGGGAAATCTACAAGCATTTTCCTTCAGATCAGGAAAAAGACAATGTCTACTTTCACCATTTTTATTTAACACAATATTGTATTCCTAGACACAGCAATCAGACAAGAAAAAATAAAACAAAAAGGCATCCAAATTGAAAAGGAAGAAGTAAAATTTATTATTTGTAGATGACATATAAGTAGAAAACTGCTACGTTCCATCAAAAAACAGAACTCTCTCCAGTAAAGTAGCAGGATACAAAATTAATACTCACATTTTTGTTGCATTTTATACACCAAAAATGATCAGAAAGAGTAATTAAGAAAACACTTCCATTTACAAGTGCATCAAAAACATAATTAAAAAACCTAAGAATAACAGTAACAAAAGAGGTAAAAAACCTGTACAAAAATTATAAGATGTTGAAGAAATTAAAGAATATACAAATAAATGGAAGCATATACCATGTTCATAGAAAGAAAGAATTAACATAGTTTAAATGTCCATACTACCCAGAGTAATCTATAGATTGAATGAAATCCATATGAAAATACCAATGGCATTTCCCACAGAACTAGAAAAAATAATTCTAAAACTTATATAGAACTATGAAAGGCCCCAAATAGTCATGGCAGTCTTGAGAAAAAAGAACAAAGTTGGAGGTATCATGCTTACCTGATATAAAACTATACTACAAAGCCATTGTAATTAAACAGCACGGTACTAGAATAAAACAGACACATAGGTCAACGAAACTGAATAGACAACTCAGAAATAACACCATGACTTTGTTAGCATTTATTCAATGACAAAGAAGACAAGATAAAAAAATGGGATAAGGACAGTCGATTCAATAGTTGGTCTTGGGAAAACTGAGCAGATACATGCAAAACAATATAGTGTACATTCTCTTTTTTTAGATTAGAATATTTATTATTTAACATGTGATTTTCACACTAAATTAATCTATGAATAAAATTAAACTAAAATCAAATTCCCAAAAGTGTTTTTCTATTTCTGTAACTAGCCAAAATAGTTTTATGAAATAAAAATATTAAATCTCCCAAGTTGAAATATAGAGTAAAGAGGGCTTTGCCCCCTCATATTTAGACTTATTAAATTATTGTTGAATGAATAAATGAAAGGAAAAGCTGGGAGAATTGCAGGATGATAGAAAAGACTTCTGAGACATAGTGTAAAGGGATCACCTAAAAATCAAGGTGAAGTACATGTTGAGAACAATCTTTTGGTAATACAGCTTCAACACTAAACATTAGGTATCACTGAATAAATGTGAAGGTTGTTGGGCTCAGAGGGCAACCATAGCAACAAACCTCAAACCCAACCTAACTCCTGAATAGATAAGACCAAGCCCCCATAACAAAGGCAAAGTAGATAAAAAGCCATATCCATTTTCAGACATAAAAACTATTTATCACAGTTACTACTGTCCTTATAAGAGATCTAGACTTAAAGAATAAAGTTTATAAGTCATGTGAAATTGAAAACAAAACAAAACAAAAAACTTGTTGCCAGGAGACAAAGCAATCAACTGAACAACTCACATATTACACAGATGTTGAGACTGTCTAAGAAGAAATTTAAAATAAATAATAGTTTAAAGACACTAATGGAAAGAAAAATAAGTGACAAGATCAAATGGAAAATTTTAGAAGAGATATCAAAACTATATGAAAAAATTGAATGAAAATGAGAAAAAATTGATAGTGAAGATACAAAATGCCTTTCACAGTCTCCTCAGTGGATTTAATTCAGACAAGTTAAAAATTAGTTAACTTGTAGAGCAGTCAGCAGAAACTAACCAAACAGAAACACAAAGAAAATAAAAGATAGGAGAGAATCCAAAAGCTGAACCATAATATCAAATAGTTTACTATGTTCACAATTTGAATACCAGAAATGAGACAACAGAGCAAAGTAAACATTATATAATTTTTGTAAGTTAATTTCACTTTGACAGAAGATATCCTGGTTATAAACTCTTCTTTTCTTCAGCCCCATATGCAACTTTTTTGCTCTTTAATGCTCTGGCTAAAAGTACACAGATTATATTTCCCAGGTTTCTTGACAGCTGGCTTTTTGGTAGTTCCTACCCATAAGAAGCATTAACAGAAGATCAAATGGCATGAGAATGGGAGATGTCATTTTTCTTTCTTCCCTTTTGTGTTTGGTAGCATTCGTAGATGTGTGCATCTGTTAAGAATTTCTAATTTTTACCAGAGGACTCAACTTTCTTGGTTTTAGCAAACTGGTAATTCCAACGCTGTAATTCCAGTCCTGGCTGTGGGCCTCTCCTCAGCCTTTCAAGGCTCAGGCACCTCCTTACTAATTCACCTAGCTGGGTTGTAGAGGCAGGTAGTGGCTGGCTATTCCAGATACTTCACATTGCTGACTTACATTACTGCTCCCTTTTTTCTTTCTGCACTGTCAATGTGTGCAATCCGTTTTTTTTTTTTTAACAGTCACTTCAGTTTTGCTCACAGGACACTAACAAAAAATGTGAAAGGATAACAGGTAGCTCTCTCCTCTTGCTAGTTCAACTATATGTTATTAAAACCAAATCCAAATATATATAATTTTACAAACAGATATCTGAGCAAGAGGCAAACACTAAAATTAATCCTAAACATGTGCTTCTATTTAGAAGAAAAAATTAGTCAAAATACTTAGTACAATATTGAAAACATATGTTATCATTAATGTATATTTGCATAAAAGAGTGCAAGCATCCATATATCTGTTGGAAAAGGACTTATAAACAGACCAGTGGAAAATGGTCTGTGATAAACCTTGAGACACTCACATTAGGGGACAGTTAAGGAAACTAATTCTGATTGAGTCTCTTATTTTTTCTGGAGCTTACATGTGTATTTGATTTTATTTAACTTCACAACTCAACGCATGTATAGAAGAATACATTCCAATCCTTTTTTAGAGAGATGAAGTGAGTCCAAGTGGCTTTCTTCAATGTAAACTAAATTCCTTATGATTTCAAATTTCATGTTGCTTCCATTATACATTGATTTTTTTTTTATCAGTAACTCTTTTGGCTTTACATGAATCATTCTCCAGACAAGTTATAAAGCACACATAATTAGGTGTAAAATCTAGAACTACTCTTTAAATATGGTAAACACTAGCCATGTATGGCTATTTGAGTTAAATTTAAATTAATGAGAATTAGGTAAAATTAAAAATTTAGTTCCTGTTTAGCACTAGCCACATTTCAAATACTCAATAGCCATATGTGACTCTTGACTACAATATTGGCTAGCATAGCTATAAACTTTTTATATCATAATAGAAAATGCTGTTGAACAACACTTATTAGAATATAAAATATCTATAAAAATAACACATCTTGTAAACACATCTTGTATGCTCTCTAGAATTAATTCTATATCATTCTCAATGTTGTTAATGCATTTCAAGGGTGTATTACAGAATTTCTGAAATTAGTTTCTAAGTGATAAAGTAAAAAAAAATAAGATCTTTAGGCCAGATGCCCACAAAACTTATAATCCAATATTGCATCAGGATTTCTTGAGCTATTGACAAACAGACAAATGGGGTAGTCAATATTCAGGTACCATTTTCAAATTGGAAACAATGATAAAATTCACAAAAAGATTATTACATAAAAATATCATTGTTTAGAATCTGTGAAATGTAAAATAGCAATCATTGCCTTAATACAATAGAAATAAATCATCAAAATCACTTTAATGAAGGAGTAAAAAAACTGTTTGCGAGGATGCTAAAACTCATTACATTTTCAAACTTATTACATTGACATCATGCCCAAGAAGAAAAATTACATTGAATCGTGTTTACAAAAGGCATATTTTAACATGAATGAAAACAAAAACTCTGCCACCTTTATCTAGTCATAGGTAGCAATCTATAGATTGACAACAATATGAGAGATGGTAAAGATATTAGTCACATACAAGCTAGTAATGGCAACAAGAATGACCACTATAACACACTGTCACTCAGACAGTGTGGAGCAAGTGATAGCTATTACCACCTCCAGGAAGGAGTTCTGCCACATGGGGAATAGCAAACAGCACAGAAATGCCTACTACCAAGAGGAGTAGCAGCCCCAGCATATCAACCCACGTGGCTTGAAGGTTTAGAGTTACCAAACAAGACAGGACTCACAGTGGCACTGGATAGAACACTTAACTCTGAGAACAAACTGAGCAAGATCAGCTTTTACAGTGAGCACTGGTTCCTCATGGCCAGAGGTTTCCACTCTGTAGGCAATGAAGGGAGGTGGTCTCAATGCACACATTTATTCTGCTGCAGGCAAAGGATCAGATTCACTCCCCACCAGGAAAAGATGGGGGTTAGCCAGATGCTGAATAACACAGTTAGGCAGAGCAAAGTACACATCAAATCTGGAACAGAGAAAGGTACAAGGTCTGACAATTAAAAACACAAACTCATCCTAAAGAAAGTGCTACATACCTCATTGCTGAATATCACTATGGTCACCTTCAAAATATTCCCCTTGGGAAGCTATTCACTGACCTCAGTACCTATTCTGCCCTTCAAAGTAATTTTGGAACTCATTTTCTGGAATGGCCCTCAGAGTTGCCATTGTATTATTTTCAATGTCCTGAATATCATCAAAATGCTTTCCCTTCACTATTTCCTTTATCTTTGGGTAAAGAAAAAAGTCATTGGGGGCCAGATCAGATGAGTAGAGAGGGTGTTCTAATACAGTTATTTGTTTACTGGCTAAAAACTCTCACAGACAGTGCCATATGAGAGGGTACATTGTCATGATGCAAGAGCCATGAGTTGTTGCCTAAAAGTTCAGGTCATCTTTGTCTAATTTTTTCATGCAGCCTTTTCAGAACTTCCAAATAGTAAACTTGGTTGACTGTCCAGTTGGTACAAATTCATAATGAACAATCCTTCTGATATCAAAAAGGTTAGCCACATCGTTTTAACTCTTGATTTGGACTGACAAAATTTTTGATCATGGAGAATTGGCTGACTTCCATTGTGCACTTTAATGCTTTGTTTCACGGTTGTATTGGTACACCCATGTTTTATTACCAGTGAGAACACGGCCCAAAACATTGTCTTGCCTCTCCAAAAGGTTTTGGAAAACTTCGATTCTCCTTTGCTTTTGTTGGTTGATGAGCTCCTTTGCAACCACTTTTGCACATGTCTTTCTCATGCCAAGATTTTCAGTTAAGATTTTCTAAACTGGAGGGAGGGCAACATGGTGACTGAAGAGGAGGTCCCTAAAGCCTCTCCCAGAAAACATGATTGAACGGCCGCCCAGGAGCCAAGAAAGAGGACCCTGAGTGACAAAATGGCAGCTGAGAAATTCACGCATTGCAAGTAAACACCTGAAGGTTGGAGAGAAGGGGGCAAGCGGAAGAGAGGGAAGGGAGCAGAGACAGATTGCAACAGGACACAATCGTTGCTGACTATCCGGGAGCAGCACAGTGCATGGGGGTGGGGGAAGTTGAAGAGGCAAGAAGAGTAAAATCCAACAAAGTGGCAGAATGATGGGAGACCACGGGGGAGAGGGTTTTTGGAGTAGCATGTTGGGGACGGAGTTTGGGATCCAGCCCCTGGAACTTTTGAGTGGTAGGAGGGATGAGTGAGGACTCTAAACTGCAGAGATGACACCTCAGCTGCTGGCGCGCGCCCTTGAGACCCACAGCACAGGCACGCATGGTTCCTACACAGGGCTGCAGTTCCTGTTCCTGGTCCCCTACAAAGGCAAGCCGGCTGTCTCAGGTCAAGCCCACAGCTTTGGACTTATGGTGCGCTCACCTGCTTGCACGCCCCTGGGTCCTAAAAGCAGTGTGAGCCCACACACATCTAGATGCTGAATCAGGCCCAGGAAGAAAGGCGGATTTTAATAGCATTCGCCCAAGCCAAGAGGAGCAGACTCGGCCTGCATCACCCAGCTTCCCTAGCATAGGGCAGAAGGCGGAACTGCCCCCAGAGCGCCTTTTGTTGGTTTCTCCCCTGGATAGATGTGCACCGCCTCCAAACATAGCAGGAGATCAGAAACAATAATTAAATAACCCCTCTCTCTCTCTGAAAACTTGACCCCCTGTGCCACCTAGTGTCTGCTCTACAGCAAGACACCACGAAAGTACTAATCTGGGCACTACTGAGCATAACGCCCTCATGTCAAAGAGGAAGAACCCCGCAGACAGGATGAATTCCTTAAAAACTAAAACTCCTCAGAAAGAACATGAAATTTATCCAGAAGACAGCTTCTTAGACCTAGAAATTTCTGAATTAAGAGACAGAGAATTTAAAGTAGCCATTCTAAAGGCTCTGAGAGAAATGAAAACATACTGGCAGAACACCATAGCTGAGATGAATGACATAAAAAAGGAGATGAACGACATAAAAAAGAAACTCCGTGAACAAAAGGAATAATTTAACAAAGAAATTCAAAACAAAAGGGAGATTGAGATGGAAATGCGAGAAATAAATAATACAATAAAAGAAGTGAGAAATGAAATAACTGCCATAGTAAACAGGGCAAACCAGATGGAAGAAAGAATTAGTGATATTGAAGATCAGAACATGGAAACAGCTCAGAAAGAGAAAGAAAGGGACTATAGAACCAAAAGGATTGAAAGAACTCTGCAAGAACTATCTGACTCCATGAGACAAAACAACATTAGGATAATAGGAATAGAAGAAGGGGCAGAGCATTCTACAGAGAGCATACTCAAATAAATAGTAGATGAGAACTTTCCAAACCTATGGAAAGATCTGGAACCCCAAGTTCAAGAAGAAAACAGGTCCCCTAGATACCTGGACCCTAACAGATATTCTCCAAGAAACATGGTACTAAAGATGTCCAACACTAGAGACAAAGAGACAATTCTCAAGGCAGCTACGGGAAAAAAGAACTATAATCTTTAGAGGAAAACCCTTCAGGCTGGCATCAGATTTCTCAGCAGAAACTCTGCAAGCCAGGAGGAAGTGGAATCCAATATTCAAAACTTTAAAAGAGAGAAACTTATGCCAAGAATAAATTATCCAGCAAAATTATCTTTCAGAGATAAAGGTGGAATAAAGACCTTCTCAGACACACAGAAGCTGAGGGAATTTGCCGGCACAAGGACAGCACTTCAAGAACTACTGAAGGAGGCTCTTTGACCTGAAACAAAACATCAGGAAAAATGGAACAAAGTTGGGGCAATAAGAAAGAAACAAAAATAAAACAAAAACAAAGAAAGAAATAAGTAATGGCCACAGGAAATCCTCACATATCGATCATCACTCTAAATGTTAATGGACTGAACTCAGCAATAAAAAGACAAAGAGTAGCAGACTGGATTAAAAAACATAATCCATCCATATGCTGTCTCCAAGAGATACACCTCAGCTGTAAGGACAAACACAGGCTCAGAGTAAAAGGATGGGAAACAATATTCCAAGCAAATGGTAACTAGAGAAAAGCAGGAGTTGCCATACTGATATCTAATGAAATAAACTTCAGGTTAAAAAAGATAGTAAAAGACAAAGATGGACATTACATAATGATAAAAGGCACAGTACAACAAGAAGATTTGACACTAATTAATATCTATGCTCCCAAACAGGATGCACCAAAATATACAAAGAAACTACTAACAGATTTGAAAGGAGAAACTGATGAATATACAATTATAGTGGGAGACTTAAACACCCCGCTAACAGCCATGGAAAGATCACCAAACAAAAAGTAAATAAGAAAATATCAGCTCTAATTGACACATTACAGCAATTGGACATAATTGACCATTACAGGACACTTCATCCAGCAAAAAGAGACTATTCCTTCTTTTCTAGTGCACATGGAACATTCTCAAGGATAGACCACATGCTGGGACACAAAAGTAGCCTCAGCAAATTCAAGAACATCGAAATCATACCAAGTGCATTCTCAGACCACAAAGCTTTGAAATTGGAGATCAACTGTAAAAGGAAAGCAGAAAAAAAACATATATACATGGAGATTAAACAACAGCTTATTAAAAAAGGACTGGATAAAAGAAAAAATAAAATATGAGATTAAAAAATATATAGAAACTAATGACAATGAAAATACAATGTATCAGAACTATTGGGACACAGTGAAAGTGGTAATAAGTGGGAAATTTATATCACTACAGGCCTATCTTAAGAAACAAACAAACAAACAAAAAAACGCAAGTAAACATCTTAGCATCCCATCTTAAAGAACTAGGAAAAGAAGAGCAGACAAAATCCAAAGTCAGCAGAAAGAAAGAAATAATAAAAATTAAAGCAGAGCTAAAGCAATTAGAGAACAGAAGGACAATAGAAAAAATTAATGTTATGAAGAGCTGGTTCTTTCAGAAAGTCAACAAAATTGACAAACCCTTGGCCAGACTAATCAAAGGGCTAAAGGAAAGGACACAAATATGCACAATTAGAAATTAAAGGGGAGAAATTACCACTGGACAAGTTTCTAGAAACTTATAACCTACCTAGACTGAACCAAGAAGAACTGGATAATCTAAATCAATCAATCAATAGCAAAGAGATTGAAATGACTATCCATAATCTCCCTAATGGCAAAAGCCCTGGACCAGATGGTCTCACCAATGAGTTCTACCAAGCATTCAAAGAAGAATTAACACCTATCCTCCTCAGACTCTTCAAAAAAATTAAAGAGGATGCAATACTTCCTATTTCATTTTATGAGGCCAACATTACTCCTAATACCAAAGCCTGGCAAAGACAACACAAATAAAGAAAACTATAGACCAATATCTCTGATGAACACAGATGCAAAATTCTTAAACAAAATATTAGCAAATAGAATATGAAAATGCATGAAAAAGATTGTACATCATGATCAAGTGGGATTCATCCCAGGAGCACAAGGATGGTTCAATACATGAAAATCAATGTGATACACCACATAAACAAAATCAAAGACAAAGACCATATGGTCATATCAATTGATGCAGAAAAAGCTTTTGACAAGATACAACATCCATTTATGATCAAAACACTAAATAAAATAGGTATAGAAGGAAAGTGTTTCAACATAATAAAGGCCATATATGACAAGCCCTCGGCTAACATCATACTGAATGGAGAAAAGCTGAAGCCTATTCCCCTAAAATCAGGAACAAGACAGGGATGCCCCCTGTCACCACTACTATTTAGTATAGTACTGGAAGTTCTGGCGAGAGCAATCAGGCAAGAGAAAGAAATAAAAGGTATCCAAATTGGGAAAGAAGAGCTCATATTGTCACTATTTGCAGATGACATGATCCTTTATATAAAAAATTCCAAAGATTCCACCAGGAAACTATTAGAAACAATTAGCGAATATAATAAAGTTGCAGGATACACAATCAATGTACAAAAATCAACAGCATTCCTACATACAAACAATGAATTCTCAGAAAAAGAAATGAGGGAGTCAATTCCTTTTGCTATCACAACAAAAAGAATAAAATACCTGGGAATTAACTTAACAAAGAACATGACAGACTTATACATGGAAAACTATAAGACACTTTTGAAAGAAATTGAAACAGACTTTAAGAGGTGGAAAAATATCCCCTGTTCATGGATAGGAAGATAACATTGTTAAAATGGCCATTCTGCCCAAAGCAATCTACAAATTTAATGCAATATCCATTAAAATCCCACAATCATACTTTCGTGAAATAGATAAAAGAATTGTTAGATTTATATGGAACCATAAAAGACCTCGAATTGCCAAAGCAATACTACATAAAAAGAATAAGGCTGGTGGCATTACATTCCTTGACTTCAATTTATATTACAAAGCATCAATAGTCAAAACAGCTTGGTACTATCAGAAGAACAGAAATATAGACCAATGGAACAGAACTGAAAACCCAGAAACAAATCCACAAAT
>PVJL010011257.1:0-44010 GCA_004026885.1 Lyroderma lyra
GGTGCCAGGGAGCAAATGTATAACTATTACATGCTTATTCCTTCAATACTGCCAATACCAACATTTGGAGGTTTTCTTTTACAATCACTGTGAGTGAAAAACTTTATTAGTCACATGTAGCATGTTGCAGACACACGTTGTTGGAACTGCGTGTCTGTAATCTCAACAAACGAGGCAAAGGTGCCTGCCTATGAGATGTGGGAGAGAAGTCTCTCACATCTGTGTTTCATGTGGTTCTCCGTGTTTTGCCTCTAGCTATTATAAATTTAAATTTCAAAATAGAGAAATCAATATCACTCTGGGGGAGCTCTGATTGCAGGAATGATCAGGCTTCAGAGAGGAGAATGAGGTGAGTCTTAAAGAATGAGAAGGAATTTGATAGAGAATGAGGTTGTTGTTCCATGTGTGAGGGAAATCACAGAGGTGGGAGAGTCCTACTATGTACAGGGAAGAGTGGGTAGGAGGTCACAGCAGGAGGCAAGACCGGGAGGAGAGTTTTGAACCAATCCTTAACCACATCTAGCCGTGCGGTTTGTAGCTGGCACTGAGCAATCCTGCTGTATGGAAACAGCCTCCATCAGTTCACCAGCTGTGCTGCAGCCACCCAGAGGATGGATGTCTTTTCTTTTTCTAAAAAAAACATTTATTTTTATTGTTATTATAAAGTATTTTATTATGCAAGTTGGTAAAACAAAATGGTCAGGCATGTAAAAATTCTTTGATACTCTTGAACTAAATAAAAGCACAGCAAACAGCATTTCTGGAGCCCAATATTGTGATACATATCAAAACTCTTTAAAATTATTTTCAGGGTTATCTTTCCTAATTGGCATGGACACCATCTGGGCTACTGGAGTCTTCCTCTTCATAGTCTTAAATGTTACCCCCAAGGTTGGAGAGTTGTTCTGTAGGCAATGGGAAGTCCTAGAGGATTTTTTAGAAGGTTTGAAGAGGCTTCAAAAATTAATGTGAATAATGAGAATAATAATAAGATGGATATTAAGCATACCTTTTGTTTGTGCTCACTGTTTCAGGTATATTCTTGCATATTCACAAAAGTCTCCGAAAAGTAAATTTTTCTAACATAGGAGTGAATGAATCACATAAAAGATGAATTTTTTTAAGAGCCCATGTCGGATGTAGATCTAAAGCCTGACTCTCTAGACACTCAGCCTAGAACACATATCTCCCCAATTTTTATTATATTGTACCCCTATAAGAATCACTAATGTGATATCTGATTGAGGGTTTAAATAAAAGTGCAAAATAAACAGAAATAAACACACACATAATCAAAGAGTGAAAGATAAATTGATGTTTCTCCCTTTTCTTTTGACAGTCTTCATTTTTCCAGTTATAACTAAAAACTCTTAAGGCCTTCTAATAAGATAAAACTTAAACTGTAGAATATTGGTAGGTAGTCTACCCAGATAAGTTCAAAATTATGAGGAAAACTGTGAACCGACTTTCCCCCCTGCAAACTTGGCTCACTCCATCTGTCTCTCTGTTAAATAATACAGCCTTGATCCAACAGCCGATTAAAGGCTAGACCCTCAGGAAGCAGCAGTGTGCCTTCCATTTCCCTTCCTGGGTCCAGACCAAATTTCTCCTCCTGGGAACACAGAAAGGAGCTCACATTCCAAGAGGAAACACTTTCCTGAAGGAAGTCCTGCCCACTTGCTCGTGTGCGGCTTGTCCCCTGGTTTTCAGGGGTTTCGTTCAGCACAATGGAGGCAAGACCCCCAGGTCCAAGTCCATTTGGGGGAGGAGTTGTTAAAAGGAAATATTGGGATTGTCAAATACATGAAATGGAGAGAAACTTGGGGTTTCTCTAACCCACACTTCTTATTTACAGAGAAGAGAATTGAGGCCAGGAGAGGTTAAGTGACTTTCTGAGTTACTAGATTCCTGACTTGCGGTCCACTGCTTTTCCACCCCACTCTTCAGCCTCCCTGAGTAGGTACTATTCTGTCTTGTGTGTACATTACTGTAGTCATTACTTAGTTTTTCAATTACTATCCCTGCATATGTTGGCTTTTTGTAGTATTTTTTAAACTTGAGATATATCTCATATAACATACAAGTCACCATTTTAAAGTGCATGCTTCAGTGGTTTTTACTATATTCATTATGGTGTGCAGCTACCATCACTTCTAATTCCAGAATATTTCCATCATCCCCAAAAGAAACTCCGTACCTATTAGCAACTGCTCCCCATTCTCCCCTTCCCCCAGGCCCCATCAATCACTAATCTACTTTCTGTCTCTATGGATTTTCCCATTTTGGACATTTCATGTAAATGGAATCGTATGATATGTAGTCTTTTGTGTCTCACTTCATTCGCTTTGCAGAATGTTTTCAAGGTACACCCATGTTGTAACATACATCAGTGCTTCATTTCTTCGTATAACTACATACATGGGCTTTTAAAAGTAGATTCTAGACTGAAAAAGAAGTTCTTTTCTGCTGATGATTTTTCTTAGAGGTACAACTTTAGGGTACCTGAGCTGGGGAGCATGCAGCCCTTCCCTGGGAGGCAATTTCATTGTACACAACCCACCATGTGGACCTAATTTTCTCTTTCTCTGTATATACTTTCTTTCCTCTATTCAGCCTGAGAGGCCCCCTTAGCAGGGTCTTGCTTTCAAACTCAGCCAGGATATTACAACCACTTTGACCAGTCTTTAGCAATCATGTAACTCAGAGGTGCTATTAGCAAGTGGCTGTCTTGTAATTAATTCCTTTGCTTTAATATATCACAGAGGAGAAATTCTGCTAGATGTTCTGCTAATTGTAACTGAATGCAGCCCAGAATTACGAAGCCCAGTCTTCTCAAGCACAGATCACTTTAGCTGCAGCACACACAGCTTGGAATCAGACATCAACCAGATCTGTCTAAGCTATAGCTAAATATAATTCACTGCTCTGTCTCAGAGTTTGGGGGCTACTGGGGGTAAAGTGAGGTGGGGAGGATGGACTGCCATTGCTCTTTTTCAGCAGAAAGGTGCTCTGTTTTTTTATATTGTAAAGTATCTCCCAAACGTCAAGCTTCCATAACTGGGAAAGCAATGGTCTCATTGGATCCATTCTAGATGTATTTATTACCTGCCCATCACAGTATAAAAGGGGATCAGAATTTTTAGAGTTTGTGATTTTATATATATATATATATATATATATATATATATATATATATATATATATATATATTTGTTACTTTCTAGAAATTCCTTTGTGAGCTGATTTTCACATTTCTTCCTTGGAATAGACTAAAGGTTCAGAAACCAGGAGATTTTTTTCCTCATCCAAGTTCATGGGTAATCTGGCATGTTTTCTTAGAGAGTTTAGGTAGCATTTCATTGTGGTTGAGAGTTTTAGATAGAGAGGAAGGAGATGAGCCGAAGGGTAGTCACTACTTGATGGCAGGACACAATGGCAAAAGTCAGCATTATTTTTCTCTAAAACATAAAATGCTACTCATAGTTCTTATATGAAAATGGACTAAGGAAAGCATGTCATGTAGCAATTTTTGACTTCAAGAATTTGTTGTGAAGAGACCGACAAGGCATGCATACTGCAAACCATCAGCTCTCATGGCACATGCTTGGCCCATTCTGTCTTGGCCACCTCCAATTATTAAATGCTCACTTTCTCAGCCTCCTTTGCATCTAGGGAAGTCCATGTAACACAGTTACACATGCAGAACTTTTACTTTCCTGAAAAAAGGGGAAAATGTTGCCACTGTGAACTGCTTCTCTGCTCTTTCTTCCCTGAAAGTGGTGTGGTGCTTGGAGTGACAGCAGCCTTTTTACATCACATCACTGAACTGATAAATGAACATCATTAACTGCCTAATTCCAGCCTTCATATTGTGTAGGAAATATAAACCTCTATTTGTTGAAGTCACATAGAGTAAGATTTTTACTACTTAAATACACTGCTAACTAATACAAACATACCTATGGTCTGCTTTATTAATATTTACTCTAATACTTCTACCTAAGTATCTGCCATTTCCTTCTTTTTTCTCTTCCCTGCATATTTCAGCTGTCTAAAGTCTGTTTTTATTAGCCACACATGTGCTTTTTATGAAAACTTAATAGAGATTTCAGTGTTAAATTTGGTAGTGGGAAAGACATACAAAATCCATTTTGAAAGAAATATATCCATGAGCAGTTTCATTTTCAAAATCTAGTGTGTGTCACTCCATTTAGATAAAGATGTTTCCTGGGCAGTTGCAACCCACACATGGGCAGGACCTGTTGGTGCTGGAGAATGAGGAAGGGAAATTGTGACTATAAATACAAAGCTGTCTGATGATAGGCTTGTTTTGCATGAAGACAATGCTTTTAGAAACCCATAATCTTTAGCATTCATAAATGCCAAAAGCAGAGTGTGAAGTCAGCAGGTGGAAAAAAATGGGGGCCTTATTATTGATCTTTGTGATAGTAATATACCTTTATATTTTAAAGAAATTTTTATTTTTAGAAGAAAAAAGAAATCTCTACTTTTAGTCATTTTTTTCAATGAATACGTGCCTGTGGTCTATTTTGGACAGTCTGGGTAGCGGACATATTAGTTTGTCTGTTAAGGATATTGTCCATTGTATTATGTAGTTTCCTGTTTATTCGGACCCTTGGGGAAATTTTTCTTTCTGATCATAGAACCAAGAATATTTATAGCGAGCAAAAGGTTTATTTTATTTCATGAATATTTTAGCTGATTTAACTGCCAATGGGATGCTGATTTTTGTTTTATTGGGTGTTTTTCTTTAAAAAGAAATTACCTGAAAAGGAATATAAGTTGCATAGCATTAGTTTCTATTAGAAAAGAATTGAGTTAAAAACATTAGATTTTCATGTAATGGCCAAAAGTAATGCTAAACACTAATACACTCAACACCTCCATTTGATGTTTCCTAGCATTGACTAAATATATGCAGGGTTAAATAACATTATATGAATTTTTACATATTTATTTATTTATTTATTTATTTATTTTTATGTGGGTAGTTCCCTGACTGGGAATTGAACCCAGGCCACAGCTTGACAGCACCAAAGCCTTAAGCCACTACATCACCAGGGAACTCTCCATTTTTATTTATTTATATCACCAACTTTAGTAATGTTTGTAATAATGACAATAAATAGAAGTTAGTGGGCATTTTAATTATGATAACAAACAATTCTAAACACACACACACACACGTGTGTGTGTGTGTGTGTGTGTGTGTGTATATATATATATATATATATATATATATATATATATTTACTTTAACATCAACTTGAAGTTTATTTTTCACTCAGGTCAACTCCAAAATGGATGTTCCTGAGCAGCACAGAGCTCTCCTTCAACTTAGACTTTTTACAATTTATGGTTCCACCACCTTCAATATGTAGCTTCCAAAACTATCCTACTGCTTTGCATCAAGCCTGCGGAAGAGACAAAGATCATGGATGATGATGCTTGGAGAGGTTTTATGGGCCAGGGTACTTATATTTCATTGGCCAAAAGTCAGCCATAAAGCCACACCTAACTGCAAGGGAAGCTGGGAAATGGTGTCTATCTCTGTGCCCAGGAAGAGGAAGGAAATGGGATAGATAAGACCTAGCCAGTCTCTGCCATAATGAAACAGATAATGAAGTGAAAGATACAACTAGTAAAAGTTTTATAATCTGAAGGGACATGGAAAATTCAGTTAATTCTAATCACTGGGTGAAAAGGTAGGTGACACTCCAAGGGGACTGCAGAAAATTTTTCCACCCAAATCATGTATTAAGTAGTAAAAATAAGACATTGGTTCCCAAGCGGTGGTACATGTACCCCCTGGGAGTACACAAAAATAATCAGTAATGGTGAAAAGACAATTAAAGTAAAAAAATGCAAAATGTTAGTTATGAAACAATAAATGTTAAGTTTGAATCACCATTAATGGAGACACTTTAAAAATAGATCACATTAGTGAATGGTGATTAGTGAGGGTGTGGCTATAAACCTTTCTTCCAAACAGCTCTTATACCAATCATTACACACAGTTTCAGAACAATCCATTTGCAACATTTCTAGAACTTCTCCAATCTTATAAATACATCCATAGCCAGACTGATCAAACCATGCATGAGCTTGGTTTGATCAGTTTAGTTATTGACTGAGTAAAAGCAAGTGTGTTGTCTTTAATCATGATTCAAGTAGTTTTTCTTTTTAATGTTTAAGTATTTAATCATCATTATCAATATTTAACTGTTATGAATATTATAAAATTAAATCTGTGGTTTGTACTTTTAGTGTAGTAATTTTTCTTTCCTAACTTATTACCTCATTTCCACTCTTTTATTATATATTAAGACAGGCACAGAAAAAGTGTCAGTATTTAAAAACAGCTGTTTTAAAAACAAGGGGTATAATTTATAGAAATGTGTTTAAAAGGGGTACATAAGGTAGAAAAAGGTGATTGCGAATGACTGAAATAGGATAAAAGTAAAATTTGAAAGACACTCTGTGGACACCATGGCACACTCCTCTTCTGGTGACACTCTAGGCAGAACCAATCAAACTATAAAAAGCAGCTCAGTGGGTTAACCCGTTGTTCAGATAGAATTGTTCTGGAAAAGTCCCAGTTTTATATATCTTACTGATAATTTGTGTTGCAGTTCCGAATAACTCCAGCCTGCCTAAAATGCCTTCCTGCTCTCCTTGGCTGGTTTAAGTGACTGTGCTTCCATGGAAATGGTATAGAAAAGAATGCAGATGGTAAAACCAATCAAACTCTTATTTTTGTGTTAAGTTTTAAAAGTAAGTTTTATAATCATTGTGATGATCAGTTTGTGTCTGTTACTTAAGGAGTTTACTGTAGTGTTTAAGAGAATCTAACAAATTAGCCTTGTGATTTTATTTTGAAATGATATATTAGTATTTGATCTGTGGTTTTCCTTTAAAAGTTGTAATACAATTAAATGTGTTCATGAACAGTGTTTGAATGTTTAAGAGAACCCAATTTACTGCATGTGTATGTTAGTTTTATTAGATTTATAAGAGTTAATTGAGATGTAGAAAGATTTTACTTGCTAGGTTTGGAATGTTCCCCCCGAGGCATTTGAAATGTTTCAGAAAATCAAATATATTAAATCTGTAAGGGTAGTTAAAAATATGTTAAAAAATTTTAGGAAATTTAATTACAGCAAAGGTGATTATTTGAGAAATTTAATCTCTTTAAATGTATAAGTTAATTAACAACAAAAAAGCAACTGTTTTCATTTTTATACAAAAATCACTATTTTTACAAATGGAGTAGGTAGATTTATAGGTTATATTTGATGACTTTAAAAACTAAAATAAAGTGTTCAACTTTAACAAATTAAATATTAATTAACTAAAACACATATAAGGTCTGATAATTTTAAGTTCATGAACTTGCCACCATGTGCTTACATTAGCAGCACTGTACAAACAATTAGGTAAGGTTTCACAACCTTGGTATATCTGTGTTGAGGTGTGGTGATGTCTTGCTGAGTGGCATTCTTTATTGTTGTTGCATCTTTTTGTGTGCCATTGCGAGAATGTCAGAGCTTGAATTAGAGCAATGAACAAACATTAAATTTCTTGTTAAACTTGGGAAGAATGGAAGTGAAATCAAGGACATGCTAGTTCAAGTTTATGGGGGTAATGCCATGAAGAAAATGGCAGTGTACAAATGGATTAAATGTTTTTCTGAGAAAAGAGAAAGCATCATTGATGAAGAGAATCAGGGCAGACGAGCAGAACTGATGAAAACATTGTAAAAATTTGTTAAATTGTGTGTCAAAATTGCTGACTGACTGTGAGAAGCATAGCAAGGTAAATATAAATAGAGAAACAGGAAAACATTAACTGAAAATCTTGGCATGAGAATGGTATGTGCAAAAATGGTCCTCACTGATGAACAAAAGCAAGAGAATTGAATTTTGCCAAGACTATTTGGAGAGGTACAACGATGTTTTGGGCCAGGTCATCACTGGTGATGAAACATGGGTGTACCAATATGACCCTGAAACAAAGCATCGAAGTGCACAATGGAAGTCAGCCAATTCTCCTTGACCAAAAAATTCTGTCAGTCCAAATCAAGAGTCAAAATGATGTTGTTGAACTTTTTTGATATCAGGGGGATTGTCGATTATGAATTTGTACCAACTGAAGAGTCAACCAAGTTTACTACTTGGGAGTGCTGAAAAGGCTGCATGGAAAAGCTAAACAAAAATGACCTGAACTTTTTGCCAACAGCTCATGACTCTTGCATTACGACAAGGTGCCAGCTCACATGGTACTGTCTGTGAGGGAGTTTTTAGCCAGTACACAAATAACTGTGTACTCACCTGATTTTTTTCTTCACCCAAAGATAAAGGAAATATTGAAAGGAAGACATTTTGATAACTTTCAGGACATCAAGGGTAATATGATGACAGCTCTGATGGCCATTCCAGAAAAAGAGTTCCAAAATTGCTTTGAAGGGTGAACTAGGCACTGACATCTGTGCATAGCTTCCCAAGGGGAGCACTTGAAAGGTGACCATAGTGATATTCAGCAATGAGGTATGTAGTATTTTTTTCTAGAATGAGATCATTGTCAGAGCTCATAAGTAGTTTATTTTGCTCACACATCCCTTACAATTAAATACTTAATTGACAGGAATAAAAGAGGGGAGAGACAGAATGGTGGGCATTTAATAAAAAGCAGCATCAACAACACAAACAAATTAGTTTCTTTCAAAGCATAATGTGAGGCTAGAAATTGGCCCATGGTGTCTTCAGCATAACAAGATAAAACAAAGAAACCATTATTAGATACCAAAATATAATAATTTGTAAATCAAAAATGATACAGTAGGTTGCTATATTACATATACATTAAATTCACACTACAAAAAGTCAACTGCATGAGCTTGGTAATGACAAAAGAAGTTAATTTTCTCTCTGTGTCCTGAGGCCTCCTAAAGATCAGGAAAGTTTTCAAGGACAATGTCGCCTTACAAATCGACTTTAGACTTCAACTAGAAATAAGACATGACTCTGCCTAAATGGTCACCTGACCAGAGCCTTTGTGTTGTCTTTTCCCACAGAAAGGAGGTGAGTCCAGCTGTGTCTGTTTGGGGAGCTCTAAAGAGGGGGGCAACACAGGGCTGGGCAGGAGTGAAGAGGAGCCTTGGAGGTCTAGGAAGCTGAAAACTGAGCTGTGGCCCCAGAGGAAGAGCCTAGCCTTGGAAGTCTACTGCCTTTCAGGGGAGTAGGGTATTGAGGCATAGGTGAGAACCAGCAGGGCTAACAGGCAACATTTAGAGCCCTTTGAGGAATTCTGACCAGACAGGCAAGAAAGAGCAGAGGCAGGGGCAGGGGCCCCAGAAAATGAGTCTGACTGAATTCAAGATGGACACCAGGGCCCTGCATTGACACAGAAATTCTAGGAGCACAAAAAAGGACAAGGGAGGGTCTTGTGAGTAGTAACTACTTCCATAATGGAAATGTTTGGCCAGTTGGTGCTGACATATAGAGCAGAACAGAGACTAAATATAAGTAGCATCCATACTAGCCAAGGGGCAGGAGAAGAGACAGGAGAGGCCTGTGGGAAAGTGGATGCTCTTTAAGAACAGATGGAATAGACAGTTGGTGCCCTGATGCCTTAACATCTGTGATAATAATTATCATCTGAGCTGTGAATCAGCTGAAGAAGGGAGGGAGAAGCACATGAGGAGTTCTGAGGTATAGGAGTGAGAGCCTAGTGCTGTGCAAAACTGTAGCTGGTTGGTATGGGTTGTGTAAAAGGAAGAGGCAAGACATGGGACTGCTTTAACAGCATCCTGAGCCTCTACCCTCTAGATGATAGTAATGCCCCCCTCAGTCATGATGATCAAAATGCCTACAGACATTGCCAAATGCCAACCCTGGGAAACAAAATCACCCGTGGTTAACAACCATTGCTCTAGAACATAAAATCTAAAATGAAAACTGTAACTTTTCCCTTCTGTATCTCTAGCACCCATAAGTGGCACTGGATAAGTATTTGTTGAACAAATGATTGAATGAACGAATGAATAAGTGAATGGTTTACAGATGGTAACAGAGCAATGAAAAAGTAGTAATAATATGACAGTAAAACTCTGAAACCTCCCTGGATTCATAGGTGAAAATTGTATAAGAAAGGGCCAGGAGAGATTTATCCCAGTACATTAAGGAAGAAATAAAGGTTATACTTACAGTGGAATATTATTCAGCCTTAAAAACAATAAAGAAATTCTGTTGTATGCAACAATATGGATGAACCTTGAGGACATTATGCTAAGTGAAATAAGCCAGACACAGGACAAAATACTGCATGATTCCACTCAGATGAGCTATCTAATATAGTCAAACTCTCCAAGAGCAGAGCAGTGGTTGCCGGGGCGAGGGGAAGGGAGAAATGAGGAGGTGCTGTTCAGGGTATAATGTTTCAGTTAGGCAAGACAAAAATGTTCCAGAAATCTGCTCTACAACCCTGTGCCTGTAGTTAACGGTGCTGTATTACACACTTAAAAATTAGTGAGGAGGTAGACTTATTGGGGAGAGCACTTCATAAATTATATAAATGCCACTCACTGTGTTGCAAACCTGAAAATAATCTAAATAATATCGAATGTAAACTACAATTAAAAGTATATATCATATATATATATATATATATATATATATATATATATATATAGTCACAGGACATAGAGGACAGCATAGGGAATATAGTCAATGGCATTGTAATAGCTATGTAATATGAACAATGGGTAGTGGGCTTGTTGGGGTTATCACTTTGTGAGGTGTGTGTAAATGTCTAATCATTATGTTCTTCTGTACACCTGAAACTAAAAAGTAAAAAAAGCATGAAATGAGGAAAAAAAACTTTGTTAGGAGAGTAGATCTCATATTAAGTGTTATTACCACATTTTTTTTATAAAAGAAAGAATGGTTTTTTCATACTTAAATTTTTAAAATTCTTCTTGCAGTTGGTACATCATTTCATTTATTTCCTCATGTTAATAATAAACATATGCTTACCATTATAAATATATTTTTAATACGTTTAAACACAGGTATGTTACTTCTCTGAGGTTCTTAACATTCCATTGGAAAACCACTTTTGATTAAACCACAGAGCCTATTACATTATTTAAGTGCAGGGACCACTAATCATCAGAAATAGCAAAAAGAGGCAAAGGGTGAAGGAGGAGAGCACAAAACACATTTAACTCATCCTCCAAAATATTAGGATGTCTCAGAGGAAAATCTGATTGAGCTAGTAGGGTGAGTAAGACTTTGGCAGATCTGAGAGGCTCAATCAAGGAGTTGTTTTAAGGTAGTGACCACTGGAGAGTCATGAGTTAATGTGTTGAGCATGGTTTCATCCTGTCAGCAATACTCTCAGAGGGTTCTTCGGGTATTGGAGGGCATGGCGGACAGGAGAGGGGAGAGATGACCAGGATGGGCTACAATGCACAGTGAACCAAGAGAATTGGCTGCTGGGGCACAGAGCCAACGGAATGGAGTGTGAAAAGTATGGAAAGCTGCATTTCTGTAGAGTGAGGTCAGAGATATTGTAAGATTCACGTTGTTGATTGCAATTCACTGAATTTAACAACGTAATGATGATAATGGATTTATTTTCTTTTAAAATAACTCTGAGGGTTACTGCAGCAGGGTCACAAAGACCTGGACAAACCAATGCTCCCAGTGCTTTAGATAGCCCTGGCCGTTGGGTCAAATCCAGTTATCTGAAAATAAAGGGATGATTTTGTCTCCAGCTTTAAGATAAGATTCTGGGATGGAATCTGCATTTAAAAAAAAATTTTTATTGAGATCTGGAGAATAATTTTGTGCTATAATGAACTCATAATCATTTAGGCTTGCTTTTTATTTCTCTGACACTATGGCAGAGAAAGCCAGAGAAGCCCCTATGTACTCATATTCATTCTTCTTTATCTCCTTTGGCAGCAGAATGGTTTCTCAGCTGGGCATATGGATACCCAGGCAACACACCTTATTTCCTAGCTTCCCTTGCTAGATGTTGCTAAATTGTTACTAATGAGATGGGGCAGAAGTATCACGTGGACGCTTCTGGGAATTTTCTTTAAAAGACATCATGTGTCTGCTGTTTGCCTTCTTTTTATTTTTACCCTTCCTCCCATCTTGCTGTTAGGACCCACGGGCAGCCATCCTGGGCCATGGAGAGGCAGGCCACTCCTACTAGGGATGACAGAGTGGGGAGGTGAATGGGCTTGGGGCCCTGAGGACTTTGCAGAGCAGCCAAACCAGCCCTGGACAGCCAAATGGGCCTTCACATGAGATAGAAATAATCTCATATTTTGTGTTAAGCCTCTCTTTGGCAGGTTTTCTGTTACTTGCAGTCAAAACTAATCCTCAGTCATACAAAAAATAAAATTTTGTTCTATTAACTCTCATGTACCCTAATAAAAATATTTTTAAATTTCCCTCCTCATTTCTTCTGTCTTCCCATGATCTGCCACACGTGCAGTGATAAATGATCTCTTAACGTCCTGGCTGAACCATGTCACTTCCCACCTCTTCCAATTCCTGTTTGAGAATCTTCAATGTCTTCCCATTTCTCTCTAACCTATGCCTCCTGGTCCTGATGTGTAAGAGCTCTGCATTTACCCTAGCTTTCCAGTCATCTGCCACCACTCCCTCTGCTTGGCTTAAATGGCCCTCTTCTCCCGAAAGGTCTATCTCCATCTCCACCTCTCTAAGTTCTCCATATTCACGGCCCATCTGAAATACCACCTTTCCCATGAAGATTTTCCTCCTTCACCTCAACAGGAGGGGATCCCTCTCTCCATAGCACTGAGTCTCTCACCTGACAGCTGTATTCTGTGGTGGCCTTCAATTATTCTATCCTTATTTTATCCCCATCCAAGACAGCAAGTTTTGTGAAAACAGAAATTATGTTTATTCATCTGTGTAATCTCTATTGCCCTTAGCATAATTCTTGTTTATGATGGATGCTTAATAGTTATTTGTGGGATTGTATGGCCAAGGCTTCTTGGCATAAAAGAAATCAATATGATTCATGGCTGATTGGTTCGCTTTCGGTTAAGTTTCTTTCATATCTTCTATTTCTTCTTGAAACAGATCCCTTTGCAGTGGTGAGGATAATCAGATGCTGTCTTGCATATTTAGTTGTCATTTCTTATTAAACTGTAACCTCTTGACATCAGGGACTGTTTTAAACTTATTTTCTATTTCCTTCCCCATCATCTCTCTACCCCACCTCTAATAATTCTTAGCTCAGTGTCACACTCACTGAATTGTTTAAAATACTTGTTGAGGTAATGAATGAATGAAGTCAAGGTACCCCTTTTCCTTAACATTGTTCACATTTTCTTTCCCCCCAAAATTTTTTCTTTTCTACTTTCAGGACCTGGCATTCATTCTGATGCTCTCAGCTTTCTTCTGCTAAGTTGCCCAAGCATCATGCTTCAGGGATCTTTCCCAGCTTTTTCCAGAACTTTCAGGTGCCTATTAGAAGAAATAATCTAGCCTTTCTTTAGTCTCCATACAAGGAAAAGGTGGTGCAGGACCAATGGCTCGAAGTGCCCAATTCTTTTTAAAAGGCATGGTTTTAACATGAACAAAGTTTTTAGATATCCACATTGATATGTTTAAATCAAAAGCTGAAATGAGACCAACAAGTATAACACTATGAAGTCAAAACTCCAAAATAAATATTGTTTTTATAGACAATCAAGGTGTATTCTTGTTTGGTTTTTGTCTGAGCACATGCTACCACTTTCCAAATTGGAATATTAAGATCTGTTTATTTTTTGATTTTAGGATTGCAAAGTATCCCCAAGAAAGAAAAGTCTCTTGTTGCTTTGACACAAAGTCGGGAATGATGACTAGGACAGCTCCCTCAGCAGAAGGGTCTGGAGCCAGTAGACTTCCCATGGGTACTGCCAAGTAGAAGGATGTATTTTCCAAAGACCCTACATTTCCTAGTGTAGCTTTCTCTATCACTGTCCTCGGTGTCCCTCTTTGATGATATCTTGTCTGGTTAAAACATACTCACTGGGTGAGCATGCCCAGAAGTACATCACTTAAACTGCTTTGATGAAACTTTTTACAGTTCAAATTTTATATCTGACACCAGATTTCCTTCTTAATTCCATTCTTACCCCTAGCCCAACCAGCAGTCCCTTGCCTCATCTGTTCTGTAACTAAGGAATAAGATCCACTATCTGGGTCTGTGGGTCATGCCCACCCATTCAGGCCAAACTACACCACATATGGCTCTGGGTATTCTCAGTGGTGACTCTCCCCTAGTTTCCTGCTTACATAAATTTCCCAAAAGTCAGTAACCACTTTTGTGAACACACATCTCCAGTCAAGCTCCCCTACTCTAGTCTTCCTCTTCTTCTGTTTAGACAGTTCCTAAAGGCCACTCCCAGCAGTCATTCAACCTGCATTGAATCACAGTGCTATCAGCTCTCCTCATTTCCAAAGTTTTGTTCAATTTAACAGACCTTTTTTGACAAACTACCTCCCACTAAACCCTAAGCTGGGCTGTGGGGAGATGAGGTAAAGGCCTGGTTCCTGCTTCTGTAGGTGAATCTTATATCTTCCCCTTTTCTTTTTTCTATACTTAAAACTCTTCTAATCAAGTGTCTTACCACATGGATAAGACATTTTTTGGAAGTCACTACGTTTTTAGGGATAGGAGCTATAGCACAAGGCCCTACTAATCAAGCAAGCAAAAGACGTTCAGATGACTGTTAATATATCTCTCCCACTCTTTTATTTTTTTTATTTTTTTTATTTTTTTTTTAATTCATTTTTATTGTTAGACTTATTGGTCACTCTTTTATTTTTACCCCAACAATTTTGTGTCAGAAATGGCCTAATTTGACTTTTCCTGTTTACTACAGGAGAATTTTGGGAGAGAAGGGACTCTCTTGTTGCTTTAAAATAAAATGAAACTTGGATCTGGGACGTTTGAACCACTTACTTGTTGGCTTCTGTTATTTACCCTAACAGGATTAGCCAGGTCTCTTGCTTAAAAATCTGGTAAGTAAAAGAAGGTCCACAGGGATTCATAAGGAATAGAGATCTCAAGATCCAGGGAAACTCGAGATCATCAGAAATAAAAGAGTGATGGAATAGGGATGACCATCTGCCCCAAGGAAATCTGGAAGAGAGGATAGAAAGGAAGAAAGCCATGAAAGTACAAACCTATAAAAAGTTGTATTTCCTTGAGTTTGATTCCTCTCCTCCCCACCTCCCACCCTGGGGTTTACTCCTTATCTGTGATGGGGAGGAAATGTCTGTTGCTTTTTCTCTGGGGCAGGCAAGTCCATGGGGTCAACATTGCTATTTTTTCTCACTAAGCCGTCTCCACACTTGGTTGCCTCTCAACTGGTGGCTCTCACTAAAGGTATCATCTTTCCTCCAGTTAATCTTCTGCCATCAGCACACACGAGGTCCATCTGTCCTCCCTGTTAACCTGATTTTCAGAGTTTATTATACAGTCTTACCTTGGTACTCAACTGCTTTGAAACTCGGAAAAATTTGTTTGGTACTCATCATTTTTGATACTCATTGAGCCTCCTAGAACCAATCAACAGCAAGCACCGAGGTACCACTGTACTTTAATAATGGGTCCTTCTTTCTGGATCTGAGTTACATTACAAACCCTTCTTCTGTGAATTTAGCCTTGGTACCATGTCTGATCCCTTCTTCCTGGGCTTCCCCCCTCAACTGCATAAGCATGTGTGTGGGGGTGGGAGCATCCAGGGCAGACCCCTCTAGTGACAATTAACAGGGACAATTACCACTGCAGAGTTTTGAGATTTCCTGTAATTCTGTTACCTCAGCGTGTGTGTGTGTGTGTGTGTGTGTGTGACTCTTTCCAATGAGCAATAAAAACCTTAAAAAACAGTAAGGAGATTTGTGTGCTTGTGTCACAAACATCAGGGGGTGAAATTGAGGTGTGGGATGTAGAGCCCCTATACTACTCTGAAAGCCTGTCTAGGCCAAGAGAGAGGCTCAAAGCAAAGAATCACTGAAATGAGAGGAAGCGAGAGAAATCTTTGGGACTGGTTTTATCAGTAAAATTGGAAGGATCAAGAAAGGAATCACTTGAGACTAAAAAGAGGAGGTTGTTACCTAAAGAAAGATCCAGCTCCCCAATAGTTCTGTGGCACTGTAGCTGGTCTTCAATATTTCTATACATTTGTAGATTAAATGAATGAGAGTCTAGAAACATTAAACCAAAACTTGGGGTCTTTTCCCTGGCAGCCCCATTATGCTTCAAGTCAGAAGGCCAAGATTCAAGTCTAGGCTCCTGAGACCCTAGCTGTGTGACCACGAGTGTGTCTCTTCTGCTCTTTGGGTTCTTGGTTCCTTTATCTATGAGAAAAATAATTCTGTCTGCCAGCCTACTTCTCAGTCAGCAGATGTGTGTAGAGTGTTGTTATGCTCCAGGGACTGAGTGAGGTGCTGGGAGCCAGCAGTGAATGGGACACACGTGGTCCCTGCTCTCTCGTAGCTTACAGTCTTGTTTGAAATTGTCGTGAATGGGAAACTAACTACAGGGGTGACAATGTCACAGTGGAAAAGCACCTGGACTTACAGGAGCATTCACCAGGACACCTAACCTACACTGGGAGATCAGAGGAGGCTTTCTTGAACAAGCAATTTGAGCTGAAATGCAAATGATGACTAGAAGTCAGACAGATGACGCTCGAAGGTGAGCGCTGGTCATGGAAAGGAACAGCAGTGAAAAGACGGGCAAGGGGAGAAGGAGGCGTGTTGAGCCAAAAAGGGGCAGAATGACCAAGTGCAAAAGCACATGGGGAAGGTGGACCAGACAGCTCAGCCTCACAGGCTGTAACAGATGAATTAGAAGTCGATAAAATGAATGATAAAGTGCTAACATTCCTTAGGCCAGGTGCCATGGTCATTACCTTCCATATATCATCTCATTTATCTCTCCCAATGCCTACAATGTCACATAACTGTGAATTGGTAAAGGTAGAACTCAGAATCAGGCAGCCTACCCCAGACCTCTAGAATGTGGTTTTGACAGGGTCTGGCGCACACAAAAAACCACTCCTTTTTTATGAGCTGCTAATCTACACCAAATCTTTTATTACAAAATCATAAGCATGTAATTCTGTAACATAAGAATATCACACTCAAGCACACCTGAAGTGACATTTTAGGTGAAATGTTTAAATTGCTGTCCCTCTCATACAAGACAGTCACGTACAGGGTCCGGCAGACCCTGTGGACAAAGTCTGAAGACCCCGAAGACAGTACGTCAATGTCACATATGGATAGCTTAGACCCAGAAAGAACTGCTTCTTCCCAAATCGCTTGGATGTCTCTATTTTTGCAGGAGGTGTTTCCCAAGGCCACAGAGAACTTTAAAGAATGAAATCAGCTTCTTTTTAAAGAAACTTATGAGGAACAAATGGTCAGGCGATTCCTCTCTCTGGTCAACATCCTGGCAGGAAACTTCCAAGCACAAGAGACTTGAGAAGGAAGGAGTGTTTTCCCTTGCCTGCAATTTGGTTTCCTGTTTTGCTTTCCCAAATTTGCAGAGATGTTTTATAAATGCTTTTAGGAAAAGTAGGGTTTTCTGAATCTTTTCCATGAGACAAGATTGCTGTTGGTCAGTGATCAGCCTCAGGAACTGCGCAGCATCAGCTTGAGTCACCTGGATCGAAACCCTGCTATGTCCTCTCCGAAGCCTCTTCTGTGCCCTTTCACGTACTCACTTCAAAATAGCTACTTCTCCCTCCTGTGCTCTCACTGTGTTCCCCCATATTCCTGTGGCCCTTATTTGCTTAGATGCCTGCTCCTCTAAAGACACTGTCAGCTCCTTGGAGGCAGGAACTGTCTGACTCATGTGGTTATCCTGAGTTTACGTGGTGCCCAGCACACAGCAGCCACCCCATAGGTGCTTCTAGAGGGAATGAGCAAACAATGACAGCTTGAAGGATATCAGCATTGATGAGTACTTACTTTGTGACAAGCACTATGACAGCGGCTTGCATGCACCATTTCGTTAGATTCTCACAAACCTTGTAAGCCACTAAATTCTTACAACTTCCCAGCAGTTACTCTTATTCCCCATTTTTTCAGACAAGGAAACAGGGGTCCAGAAAGTTAAGTGAATCTCACAGGTAATAAACAACGGAGCCAGGAGTCAAGCTCACATATACTTTTCCGTTGTATTTCTTCGCCTCCCCGCCTTAAGTGGCAGGTGGGGAAGTCAGCAGTTCAGAGGGTGTGCTGATCCTTACAGGCACTGGCCAGTTTTTAAAAGCTGTCTCCCATTTAGCATGGTAAGACTTGTTCTGGGGCAACTCCCGCAGGATGAGGTTATGGGGACAATAGTTGCCTTTATTTTGGGCAATCTTTTCTAGAAGAAGCAGCCCAGAGTGAGAAGGAAGGAGACTGTGGGTCAGCCAGGCCAGGGTTCAAATCCTAGTTCTGTCACTTACAAGCTGTGTTACTCCAGCAAGATGTTCAACAGCTCTGTATCTCTTATGAAGGGATAATCACACCTACCACATGGGAGAGCAAAGAATCATCAGACATGCCACGTAGAGGGGCTGGCACAAGGTGAGTGCTCTCTAAAGGGTAGTAGTCTTTCATGTGAAGTAGCTTGGGTGGTGCCAGTTCAACCATCAGTGGCTCTCACTGACCTGTCCTCTAGCTCTAGCAGACATAGGGCAGCAGGCACACTTCTGATCCTCTGCCTGTAGCACCCCACTGCCCCTCATCTACCTGGTTGACATGATCCTCCACAGGACACCTCCCTTATCTCCTTTAGCCCCAATGCATGATTTATTTATTGGGTGCTTGTTTGGTTGATTGGTTGGCTGGTACAAGAGGAACCTTGGACTCTTGGCCATAGGCCAGGCTCAACAATTTAGAACCCACAGGCCCAATTTATCCATTCCCCTGTTTTTTCTGGCTCATGGAACCAACAATTGTTTTTACATTTTTAAATAGCTGAAAAAAATTTTAAAGAATACTATTTGATGAGAAATGAAAATCAGATAAAATTCAAACCTCAATGTCCACAAATAAAGTTTTATAGAAACACAGCCATGCTTATTTGTTTACATGTTGTTTACTGTGGCGTTCCTGTTACAAGGGCAAAGCTGAGTAGTTGCAACAAAGACTGTTACAGTTCATAAATACGAAAATATCTCCTATGTGTCCCTTTAAAGAAAAAGTCTGCCAGTCACTGGTATAAGCAAATAACAGCAGATGATTCCTCACTCATAACCTATTCCTCTTTCCCTTCCTTACCCTATCACTAAATATAGCCTCAGGTCAGAAAATTTTTAATTGAGGTAACATTGGTTTATAACATCATATAAGTTTCAGGTGTGCAACATTATCATTGAACATCTGTACATAAAGTTGACCCTTGAACATGTGGGGGGTTTGGGGCACTGACCCACATATAGCACTGACCCACAAAAATTAGTGTATGACTTTCGACTCCCAAAGAACTTAACTACAATCATCCCTCAGTATCCTTGGGAGATTGGTTCCAGGGCCCACACGGATACGACAATCCTCACATGCTCAAGTCCCTTATGCAGGATGACATAGATCAATGCATACACACAGTAAGCCACCGCATCCTCGGTTGACTGAATGCACGGATGTGAGACCTGGGGATAGGAAAGGCCCACTGTGTATTTATTGAAACAAATGCACATTGAAGTGGACTCACGCAGTTCAAACTCAGGTCAATTGCCCTCTCTCCAAACCACTTCCCTCCAGAAACTATTTTAGATGAACAAACCACAAATACTCCCTGAGAAGTTCACTTGTGTACATCATTCTTCACACTTTTATTTGTCTTAATCACATCTCAGCTCAGCACAGAGGAGGGAGAAAGGAGAAGGTGGAAGCAAGTGAGGAGAAAGAAAGAGGGAAAGAAGAGGAGAGAAGCAATGAGAAGAATAAGCAAAGTCCTAAATGAACGTGTTCTAAACAAGCAAATCCATAAAAGCCAGAAAAGGGAAAGGTTTAATAAGAATGTATAAATTCCCTGCTTTCTCTGCAGTTGACACAATCATATCATCTTTTCTTTAAGGAAGCATGACAGTTTTGACAAGATGGCAACAAGGGGCAATAATACCAGTTAGAAAAGATGATTAATCAAGCAACTCTTACGGAAACAATTATCACATTTATGCAACTAAGGAACTGACCAGCTGGCAGAGATGAACTCAAAACTCCCAGCAAAATTTGGCTGTTCTAGCAAATCAGCTGAGGAGTCAGAACTATCGAAAAGAAGTCACCAAATTCCTTAAGAAAAAAAGAAGCAACAATTTTAGCATTAAAATCTTCATGGTGAAAGAGTATAATAACAGCAAACCCCAAGAAGAAAAAAATAAGGATGTTATTTCAAAAATAGAAGTTAAAAAGTCTATTCATTTGTTTATTAGCATTTATCTTACTTTACTGATAGAAAGAAAAGCCCCAGTGATGGTAATACCAGAGAAGGTCTGGTTTTATCCTCTGTGCCTAGAGACCTCATAGCCAGGTTTCTGGGCTCAGGCGTAGAGATTGTTAAAATACCAGAATAAGCCCAGCAAAGTATTTCTCCATGTTAAGACAAAGACCAGACCTGAAGACCACAAGAGCACCACTGTGTGCCAAAGTCAAGTCCCACTGGACTTTGTTTTTTCTGAGTGCGCATATGATACAGAGGAGAGATTTCATCTAAGCAGGACTCACAGAGAGATGTGAAAAGCTGAAAAATCTCATTTCCTCACCTCCCAGGCACTCGCTAGTCACAAAAGATTAAAAAGAGAGAGAGAGAGAAAGCAGAAAAGCAAAAGGCAAAGCAGTGCAAGCAAGAATAATAAAACATTTGCAGGGCTGTCACACGCTGGTTCATTTATCATTTGCTTGTGCCTCTAGCTCTTCCAATTCAGGGGCCCCACATTTTCCATTTGGGCTAGTTTATTCACAAGTTAATGCAAAAATTATCAAGGGCACCCAATGGTTCACCGCCACAAATTAGATAGTAAAGGGGGTAAGGAGGAAATGTAGAGGATCATCCTAATCAGTTTTCCTCAAAACTGTCAAGGTCACAAAAACCAGGTAGGCCCACAAATTGTCACAGCCAAGAGGAGCTTAAGCAGACGTGACGATGAACGTAGTGTGGTGTCCAGGAAAAGGATAGTAGGTAGACACTAAAGAAACCTGAATAGAGTATGGGTTTTGGCTATCAATGTATCAATGTTGATGGTGACAAATCTACCACACTGACATCAGGTGCAAATATCGGGAAACTGTGTGCAGCAGTTCAATCACTTCGTTGTAAATACAAAACTCATTTTAAAAATAAAGTATATTTTTCAAAACAAGGAATCATTCATTCAGTGCACACTTAGTGAGTGACTATGTGCCAGGCACTGGGCCATGAGTCTCCCTTGAAGCCTGGCGTTTCAGTCAGTTTGCGTCCCCCAAACTTCCCCGGGGTCTCATTACAAGAAGGGTTAAGGGGGCCAGCTATCTCCTTGACCTTGCAATGGCCCGAGTCAGTGTTTTTCAAACAGAGAATCACACAGGTGTTAGAGAGCGAGAGTGAGAGAGAGAAGAGGATTGTCTGTGTTTTAACAGATTTCAGAAAAAAATAGATTCAAACAAATTGAACATGTCTCTTGACTACAGAATCTCTCAGAACCTTTATTTTACTTATGCAAATTGCAACTATTCAAAAAAGGAGCCATAGAATACAAGGACACAAGCAAATATCAACATAAAACAACTGGAAATTAGGTTTATAGGAAACAGAGGAAGGAAAAAAATTTAGATCAATCAGTTAAAAGTGAATGCTCTGTGGAAAGAACAACTTTATTTGCATCAGCAGAGTTTTTTGGAAAGCAGGCAAGACTAATAAACTTTTAGCCTTTTGGCAAAACGGAACTCAATTACAGTGGTTCTGCTTGAGTCAGGTTTACGAAATGGGCTTCCCTGTAGTCCTCAGATTAAAATCTTCTAAAACTTGTACATTCTGAGACTCAAACAATGAGACTATTGGATCTTCAAAAATGATACGAGGAAAGTGAATCAAGGAAATGTTTCCTAAAGTACATTCTGGATGTTATTCAGGAGAAAAACAATTACAGAATTATATAAGTTAGAAGCTGTTGGGCTAAAGAAAGTTAAACCCGTTTCTAGGCTTTTTAAAAAGTATTGCATACACCTGAGAAAAATTCGAACAGTAGAAAAGGGCATAAAACAAAAAGTAAGATTTCTTCTCCCTTCACCTTCTGCCCCCCAGTTCTTCACAGAATCAAGAATTGTTACCAGTTTCTTGTGTATCTTTTCAGAGCCATAGAACACATCTACAAGCATCTTATTAAATCAAGATATAGATAAATACGGGCCAATAGCTTACATGAGTTGTAGCATATTAAGCTCACTTCTGCACCCTTCTTTGTTCACTTACTACATTTGGGGGGAAATAACAGTTCATTTAGATTAGTAGTTCTCAGCCCAAGGTGTTGTCTAGAGACATTTTTGATTGTCACAACTTACAGGGGGTGGAGTCAAGATGCTACTGTGGATAGAGTTAAGGTTGCTGCTCAACATTCTGCAATGCACAGGACAGCCTCCACAACAAAGAATTATCTATCCCAAAAATAGCAATGGTGCTGCTGTTGACAAACCTTGACTTAGATCTATCTCATTTTTATGGCTACATACTATTCCACTATATGGATGAATTATAATTTATAAAACTAGTGCAATATAACCAGTGCCATATAGTGGTCTTCTAGGTTATTTCAAGTCCTCTACAATAACAATGAAAAGGTCTGAAATGAATACTCTCATGCAAATGCAGAAGCATATCTTTAAGATAACATTCTGTGAGCAGAATGATGGGGAGTCAAAGTATGTGTGCATTTTTATCATAAATATTGTCAGCTTTCCTTCAAAGATGATGTAACAATGTACATTGCCTTCAGTAATGCATACAAATTCCTGTCTTCTCAAATTCTACCCCAAACAGTGTAGTAACATAATTTTTCATATTTGCCTGTGTAATTGGTTAAAATAGAGTTGTTTAAATATGTTTACTTATTGTAAGTGAAGTTGAACATTTTTTATATATCTAAAATCTATTAATTATTTTTACAAACTATCTGATCAGTTTTATTTAATGCAGGACTTCTCAGGGCCTTTAATCTATATTATGACTGTCCAAGACATAGTATTTAGCATTTCCCAGTTTTTTTTATCCTTGTAGCCTTATTTTTTAATAGATCTTTTGGGTAAATATGGTTCTATAAAACTCCTTTTAAGAATCACTGAATATAAGATGCCAGGATAAAAATGACTTGTGGAAAGATTTTGCAAAAATTCCAAGGAATGCATAGTGACTTATCAATTACTTGGTGACAATCCTTAGCACACAGGGACACCCCTAACCCATGTTAGAAGTGAGATTAATCAAACTTGATACTCTTCTACCAAGTGGACTAATCAGGATTTTTTTCTTTTCTTTGCAGGTGACTTGAGACCCAACCAACTCATACTAAAACAAAGAAACAAATGGAAAACAAAAAGCACTTTATTAGCTCATATAAATAAACTTTACAAAGGTCTGAACTTCAGCTGTGGCACAAAGAGCTCAAACTGAGATTTTTTCTCCTCACTTAATGACCTAGTTTGGTTCCTATGACTAGGTCATTAAGGGAATTGGTCCATATGCAAGGAGCTTAAAGGCGGATGTTCTGCTGTGTGTCGGGAGCCAGAGGATACGTATTTTTCAATAAATATCACAGGACACCACACTTATAAATGAAACACGTAGTCTTGCATGATTGCGAATGCTTTGTGTAGTGAATACCAAATGACTTGGGGAACGAGACAGAGATGGAGAGAGGATTCCTGACACTCACACAGACCCCAGGTTCAGAAGTACCAGGGAAGAACTGGATTATTGCCCCCTCCTGAGCCAATCAGTGGTGCCAGGCTCAGTAACCATGAGGAGACAGAGCACCCATTAGAACCACGTGATGTCAACAGGGAGGAGCTTAGAAAAAGAACACAAGAATGTTCACTTTCACCAATAATGATGTCATCCGTATTAACCAAAGAGACCAAGAAACATCCCTGGAGAATATAATCATCATTAACTAAGGGACAGTTTGGCAAATAAATTCAAAAGACGTTAAGATTCAGTGTCCTTGTGCAGCTTATACAGATTTGCCAATGATAAAAACAGCATTAGAAGCTGGACAAAAGGCTCTTGATTGACTGTATTTGGGCAGGTGAGTTAACAAGTATCAAGCTGTGGTCGGAGACAGACGGCAGATATATAAGCCTTGCAAGGTAGAGAAAACCAATTATTTTTATCACATTCAAATGATTAGAATGGTACCAAATGGGAGAAATTAGACTACTCAGCACAATAGTTTGAACATTTACAAATTATATTAGTTTTCTACTGGCTGATATAAAAAATTAGCGGAAACTTAGAGGCTTAATGAGTACAAATTTATTATCCTACAGTTCTGGAGATCAGCAGTTCAAAATGGGTCTCCGTGGGCTCAAATCAAAGGGCTAGCAGGACTGCATTTCCTTTTGGAGGCTTCAGGGGAGAATCTCTTCTTGCCTTTTCCAGTTTCTAGAGGCCGCCCCCATTCCTTGGTTCTGGTGCTCTTCCCCCATCTTCAAAGCCAGCAACAACAAATCCAAATCCAAACTTTCTCACACCACGTCACCTGACTCACTTCCGTTGTCACATTTCTTTCTCTGACTGTCTCCTTTTTCACTTCCTTCTTCCATGTTTAAGGACCCTTGTGATTACATTGGCCTCACGTAGATAGTTCAGGATCATTTCTCTTGTGTTGAGGTTGACTGATTAGCACCCTTAATTCTATCTGTTATCATAATTCTCTTTGCCATATAATAATGTACCATGTTCAGTGGTTCCAGGGATTATGACGTAGACATATTTTAGGAGGCATTATTCTGCTTGCCATACAAATGAAAACCTTAAAGGCAGAATCACCATTTTCTCCTGAACCATTAAAAGGACACATGGCATTTTAAGTACTGATTATCAATGGTATCAAGTACTCCAAAGTATCAGATAAATTTCTAAAGTTTTCAAATGTTTCAAATGCTCAGAAAATAGTTTACATGGACATGGAAAGGGAAGTCTCTCTGTAGGTTAACCCCTAACTTAGAGGCAAGAAATTTAGTGAGAAAAAAAAATCAGGTTACTTTGCAAACTGGCTGTTTAATTTTTAATAATTCAGGAAATTTTTATATTGCTTAATTTCCATTATATCCTCCCAGAAACAGTATCAATCATATGCAATATAAGCATAGCATCCCATAAACCCATATATTAAATTTTGAAACGTAAAATACCCATAATATAGTACTAGAGGGCAAAATTTCTTATAAAGCATATTAAAATTAGAAACCATCATCTTTTCCTTAGCCAACATGAAAAGCTTTTTATAGTACTGCTGAGATTATTCCCTCCTTCCCTGAAGGCAAAACTTATGCTTAAAACTGCCCGAGTATGCAAAGACAATGATGAATAGTGTTTCCTGAAGATACATCACTAAAGGCGAATAAAGGGTGAATTTTATGCTATATGAATTGTGGTACTGAAATATAGCTCAGTAAAGATACTAAAGAAGCATTCAGAGAATTATAAAGGGTGGGTCTGCTATGATTAAAATCAAGCCCTTCCACAATACATTTTATATTTACCTTTATTTAAATAATTACATTTACATTTATGGAGTACTTATTAAGGACCAGACTTTTTCTAAGTATTCTATATGTATTAATTCATTTGATCCTTATAAAAACCCTGTAAGGTAAAGTAACTATAACTCACCCAAGGTCCCACAATAGTAAATGGCAGAATTGGGATCTGAACTTGGCTATTTTGTTGTACAACCCTTTAAAATTTTATCAATGAGACAAACAATGCAATCAAAGAAGGCCATATATTACTCATCCCATAAACATTTCCTTTAGTAGTGTAAACAAAGTGATTTGACACTAACATGAAATACAAAGCTCTTCACTATCCAGTTTAATGCATAGTTGCCACTAGAATTCCTATATCACATTTCAAGAAATGTACCTATGTCTTTTGTCACTAATTCCATTAAACTAATCTGCTGGGCAAAATTGAAGTATATGAGTATATGAGAGATTAGGGAAATTTTCAATAACATTTTTTTCATTGTCACAAAATAAAAAGCAATATATATCTGTTAAATAGGACACAAAAGGATTATGTGGTAGCAGTTCATGCCTTATAATAAAGATGACATTTCTTTGCTCATTTGTTTTAAAATTAAGCTCCAGCATCCTGCCTAACATTCACCAACTTAAGGTTTTGTGCCTCATTAGCTGCACAAAATACCGTCTTTTCAGAAAATGATGGTGCTGCTTACCGTAAAATGTTTCTATATCCAAGGACATACTCTCAACTCTCTCACCCTGTGCCAGGGTTTTTGTAGAATCGTACAACAGGAAAGTGGAGTAAAAAGTACATCAGAAGAGCCAGGCTAATTGGCCAGGAAGCGTCCCTAAATTAGAAGTTCGACAGCAAACAACAGTCATCACAATATTAGCCCTGAACAAAGTGTGTGCTTATGTGTGTCTCTCAAACAGGCGGAAAAGAAGAAAATGTGGCAACTAGCTAGCTACTGCACTTCCATCGCTCCCTTCCGTGTCTCACTTATCCAAAACCCCAGGCTTCACTTCCACCAAGCGGCCCTTCTCATGCTTTCCTACATCTGCTCTACACGCCACCACCTCGGAGTCTCGGTCCCTGCTGCCCAGATCCCTGAAGGCACCGTGCTTTCTACTGAACACCACCTCGCGTCACCACCCAGAACATACACACACATACACGTTCTGCTTTTCCTTCTTTTAACTCTCCACTGAACTCACTTGATTCCAGGCAATTTTCATTAACTATCTTTGATTCGTGTGATAATTTTATTTAATATTCACTCATTGAGAACGAAAATTATGTGCCAAACATTGCCCAAACAACCTATAAATGACTATTTCTTCTAAGCAACTCTGCAATTATCACACTGATCGTTATATTTATACGATAACTCTCGGTCTCACTCTGTTTCATGACTAAATGAGAACTTGCGGGATCTTTCTACCCTTAAGCACTCTGGGTGCTGGCATGTAATTGATACCCAGTAAATTCTAGTTAACCTACTGAGAGACTGATGCTGCCAAGAGCAGCTACTCTAGCTCCTCTTCTGCCTTTCTCTGGTTCACTTACTACCTTTCAAAAAGCCCTACCGCACCTTTTAACTCGTATGTTGAGTCAGACCTTTAACCTTTACCTTTTGGCACTAGAATTTAAAATCAAACCTTGCAAGAGAAAATCATCACTGACTTTCTTCACAACCAGTCATGCATCAACCCCCTGCAATCTGGCTTTCATTTTCAGAAATCTAATGAAGCTGTACCATTTAAAGGTCATTTATGAATTCAACTGGCCAAAGCCTAAGAACTTTTTTTCTTGTCAATCCACTGATCACGTGATGCTATCAATTTGTCTTTCTCCACTTCAGAGACAGTGATAGTGTAGGTTTTCTCTCAATTCTCAGACTCCTCTTACCAATACTCCGTGTCTACATGTCATTATCCTTCTACCTCCTAATTATGGCAGTCTCCAATATTCTGGCCACCACTCTCTTTAGCTCCACACATTCCCTTACAAACTCACCCACCAGCAGGACTTCAGTGACCACTTCCTAAACAAATGGCTCTCATTTATAGCTTTAACCTGATCTCCCTCCAGGCCTGCTGGATGCTCCCACATGTATTACCTACCATCAGCTCAACCACGTCATGTCCAAGACCATACACTATTATTTCTCCCCTAAACTGGCTCTTCTCTCTGCTTTCTGTCTGCTTTCTCTCTCCCTTCTTCCCTACATGCAATTAGTCACCCAATTCTGGCAGTTCTTCTTTCAAAATGCCTTGTCCAAGTTCTAGTTACTGCATGAAGAGCTATAGTACAAGCCTCTGTCTTGTATCCTGAGTGGGTTTTCCTTACTTACAAAAGAGGACAGTACAAATTCTAAATTGTAGTTTAGTGATACACTAAGTTTCAAATTCATGAAAAATTTTTCTAAGTAACAAATTTCTGCTAAGCATTTTTATGCATTGTCTTAGGAAGAAGTTTTGAGTATATTATTCTTACTTGATAGTAAAAAATACATGGTAAAAAAATTATACGAGTTCTGAACTTGCCACCATGCACTTACATTGGCAGTACAAACAACTCAGTAAAGTTTCATAACCTTAGTATATCTGTGTCTCACTGCTGTGTTCGTGTCAGCATGTGGCAGAGTCTTGCTGAGTGGCATTTACTATTGTTGTTGCATGTTTTTGTGTGCCATTGAGAGAATGTCAGAACTTGAATTAGAGCAAAGAATGAACATTAAATTTCTTGTTAAACTTGGCAAGAATGGGAGTGAAATTAGGGATATATTAGTCCTAGTTTGTGAGGATAATGTCATGAAGCAAATGGCAGTATACAAATGGATTAAACATTTTTCTGAGGGGAAGGAAAGCATTACTGATAAAGAGGGGTCAGGGTGTCCAGTAACAAGCAGAACTGATTAAAACATTGCAAAAATTCATGGAATTGTGTATCAAAATTGTATACATAGCAGACCAAGTAAACATTGATAGAGAAACAGAAAAATCTTAACTGAAAATCTTGGCATGAGAAAGGTGTGTGCAAAAATGTTCCCAAAAGAGCTCATAGATGAACAAAAGCATAGGAGAGCTGAAGTTTGCAAAAACCTTTTAGAGAGGCAAGACAATGTTTTGGGCTGTGTTATTGCTGGTGATGAAACATGGGTGTACAACCCTGAAACAAAGTGTCAAAGTGCACAATGGAAGTCAGCCAATTCTCCTTGACCAAAAAATTCTGTCAGTCCAAATCAAGAGTGAAAATGATGTTGTTGAACTTTTTTGATATCAGGGTGATTGTCCATTATGAATTTGTACCAACTGAACAGTCAACCAAGTTTACTACTTGGAAGTACTGAAAAGGCTGCATGGAAAAGTTCGATGAAAACAACTTCAACTTTTCACCCATGGCTGTTGCATCATGACAATGCACCAGCTCACACAGTATTGTCTGTGAGGGAGTTTTTAGCCAGTACACAAATAACTGTGGTACCGGAGAATGGGACCTTCTCAGTATTATGTCCACGTTCTTGGTGTCCTGCACAAAGAATTGAGCAAGATACAGAAATAAAGTACTAAAAAAGTAGTTTATTAGAAGTAAAAAATATACTCCAAAGAGATAGGAGCAGGCTCAATCAGGCAAGTGACTTAAGAGCTCCGACTGATGAGGCCTTGGTTGTAAAGGAGTCACATCTATCAGGGTGTGGGACTTGTTTAATTGGCATTTTTGATTGACACAGGGACCATTACATCACCTTCTCTAACTGTGCATGTTTTTTCCCAGAATTCAGTCTGTTATAATGATACTAATGAACTTCTGGGCATATGCATGACATTATAATGGTGGAATAATGAGGCTTAGGTGAAATGAGGGTCATTGTAACTTTTACTGCACCGGTGTTAGGAACTGGCTTAAACTGATTGGCTTTTTGTACTCTCTAACTTCCTTGTATTAGTTAACTTTTGCTTGAAATTTCCTCCTGTGGTTGCTTAACTTGGGGCAGGGATTACTAATGAAAGGGTGGTATCAAGCTGGTGACTACTCCACCAAGGCGGGTCCCATAAGAGGGATCCCAAGAACCTCCTATTCTATCTGCCTTTCTCACTTTTCTTTTGAGAGACGGGATCCCCAAAATCTCTATGGGAGGTTGAGGTACTGGAGGTCTCATCTTCTGGATCTGCTTCCTGCTGAAGGTGGTTGTTGTCCCTACCTATTGAGGATTCACGGAGCTCTCACCCTATCTGATCTAAAAGGAGAAAGGGTCTCGAGATCTGCCAGGGAGATAGCATTGACTTGTTCAGTTGGGATGGGCTAGAAGGTTTGCCGAAGCATCATACGTATCCCAGTGGTCCTAGATGAGGAGAAATAAATTCAGTCCGTAGTTTTAAAAGCATAGGTCCAAGAAGCAGGCCTCAAAGTTCCTGTTGCAGGGTGGCTACGTGATGGAAAAGTCATTTATCTCCATTGAGCCTGAGGCCTATTGACTTCTGGCCAAGCTGGTCATTCAGGTGCTATCACCTACCCAGGGTCTGGAAAGTACTGGAAGGGATGCTGGCCTGCAGTGATTGTAATCAGTAAGTTGAGGGACATGAATCACAAGTTTCAGGGTAATTATCTACAGCAGGATAGAGGGGCATTCTTATGATTCAGGCTAGGAAGAATCTATTGCTTAAGGTTAGGAGCCAGGGAAAGTTGATCAAGAAGATGATTAAGACTATGGACTAGGAAAAAGGTGAAACTGAAAGTTGAAGAACTGGGGTAAAGGAGGCTAGAAATTCTTTTAGTGAGGGGCTCCTTTGTTTGGCCCCTATCAACTGTATTGGAAAACTCTCCCTACTTATCTGATCTGGCCCTCAATGACTTTTTTCTTTACCTAAAGATAAAGGAAATATTAAAACAAAGACATTTTGATGACATTCAGGACATCAAGTTCATACAATGACAACTCTAATGGCCATTCCAGAAAAAGAGTTCCAAAATTGCTTTGAAGGGTGGACTAGGTGCTGGCATCGGTGCATAGTTTCCCTGGGGGAGAACTTCAAAGGTGATCACAGTGCTATTCAGCAATGAGGTATGTAGCAGTTTTTCTAGGATGAGTTCATGAACTTCATTGTCAGACCTCATAAAATAAGTGTTTTTCAGATCAACAAATTGAGAATGATGTGGTTTCCTCAAAAATATCAATGTTTTTCATTGTAAAGCATATGTTTTTCAACTTTGTAAACTTCTGCCCAATCCAAATTGACCCCTGCCTCCAAGTGAGCTTCAGACATCCAGATCTTAAACATGGGCTCTATTTTACTCCTGGATGTTGAGGGATTTGGTACTTCCTCTACAGTTCATGCCCACCCACCGTACTCCATTCATCAATGTTCCTACCTACTGAACAGATTGAGCCAGTGAAGCATTTTGTTTTCTTTTTCTTTTTTTCTGCCACGTACAACCCGTTCATTTTCTCCACTGCATTGCCAGAACACCTTCCAGGCATCACCATTGCCATCAAACCCCTGACTTCTACCCCAGTGAGCAGGACCGTGCCTGCTGTTCCACTCAGGAACTAGCATCTCAGCTACCCACAAAGAATACATGAGGTTTTGATATGATTGTTTTGAATCTGTCTTCTGATGCTATCCATATTTTAACATTTCTTTTATAGCTCTAAAAAGAAACAAGACATGGAAACAACCCAAGTGCCCTTCAATAGATGACTGGGTAACAAAGTTGTGGTACATATACACACTGGAATATTACTCAGCCAAAAGAAAAGATAAAATACTGACATTTGCAACAAAATGGATGGACATTGAGATCATTATGGTAACTGAAGTAAGTCAGACAGAAAAAAGCAAGAACCATATGAAAGCAACAAAGAAAAAAACCAAACAAACTCATGGACACAGTCAATAGTTTAGTGGTTACCTGGGGGCAAGGGAAGAGGGGATGGAAGAAGAGAGAGGGGGAGGGAGCAAAGGAGGGGAGCCAAATATATGGTGATGGAAAGAGAACTCACACTGGGTGGTGAACATATAATGCAACACACAGACGATGCACTGTAGAATTGTACACCTGGAACCTATGTAATTCTTGCTTTTCCAATGTCACTCCAATAAATCTAACAATAAAACAATTTAAAAAATAAAATCATATGTTTTTTGGTCTTTTTAGTTACTAAATAATGTGTCTAATAAATTACGTAATTTTATCTCTATGTCTCTCATCCCTGACATTCCATTTCTGACACTTATCCCTCAGGATGCTACATCATTCTTCATGGGAAGCCCAGCCACATTAACAGCTTGCCTGAGCTGGAGCAAGGATTCTTCTTATAGCTGTGTTATTTGGTCCTGTGCACCTTGCTTCACTTATCTTAAAGGGGAAAGTTTGGCTCTCCATATCATCTCTGAGACTCTCCATCTACTGCTCCCTCTCTACTTCCAACTGCTTCCTCTGTTCCCCCAGAGGATCTTTCCAAGCTCAATGAACAAATTGAACACCATGACATTTTCCCCTCTCTTCTAGAGTCTCTCACCACAGTTGCACTTTGCCTAAACTTACACAACAAAATCATGGGGAGAAAAAATCACAGTACTCCAATTCATTTTGCTCCCGGGAAATCTCTCTAGCAAACTGAGTCTGTGAATTAACTGAAGGTGCCTGTCTCTCTGTGATGTATAGCCTTTTACTACTGGTTCATCATAGTTAATTTTTTGCTAGTTGTTATTATTATCATAATTATTATTATTATTATTAAAAACTGCAAGTATGCCTGCCAAAAGACCAAAAGCAACATTGAAACATAATTACCAACCATCAATATAGGGGATCATAGGAAGGGAAGGCAAACAATCAGGGAAAAGAAAGGCCTATGGATAGACTTGCCACCACTTCAAGAACAATCTGAGTCATAACATACAATCACAAGAGTGTTAACTGGGGCACTGACAGGATGCATCTCCTTCTATACTAATTCACAAAGATGCCCCAGTTACCATTTGAAACATTTACTTATTTCTTTGGATGTTGAAGTCTATGACCTAGTTTCAGTTTCTCTTTTTATGTGCTATACAGCCTCCACATTCAAAAGCACAGAGCCATTTCATTTTACTCTAAGCAGGCATGGTCTTTCTGGACCACTCCTGAATAAGAGTTGGGAGCAATAGAAAGATTTCTGCTCTCTTCTCTCATCTCCTCCACATTCCTCTCCACATAGTCTCTAGCCCCTATGAACTAGATTAGAATTATCTTTTGGAAGAGCCAAAAAGACATCAAGCCAATGTTGTGGGGTAAGATGCTATTCTTTAAGTTTAGTTTTATTTTCTTATTAGTCAATCACCTATGCAAGTTTATGTCTTCAAGTGATCTTTGTTGTCAGAATTACAGGAGCCAACTGATCAACAACAAATATACATTGATTCCTGGAGTGAGAATGGGAAGGAGGAAGTAACCCTGCAGCCATCATCTTGGGAACTTGAGTTTAATTTTTTATGAAATATGGCCCAGAGAGCTCTCAAACGTGGATGGAGAAACAGCCATTTCAAGACTCCAAGGAGTCTTCAGTTTTCAGTCTTCAAACAAGGAGATCTAACAAGCCAGCCACAAAATGTTGCGGGGCCTAGTGTGAAATGAAAATGCAAGACCATTGTTCATATATTTGTAAGAATTCCAAAATTCTTTAGCATTAAACAAACACCCCATTCTAAAGCACAGATTACAGGCCCGTGAAACCAGCTGTGTAGTCATTTAATTATTCAAATGTGGATAACAGACCCTCTTTTACCATGGAGAAGTTTGAGGCACGACTCCAAAGAGCTAAACTACTCTGTTTAAGAATGACTTTCTTAAGGCAGGAGTTTGGACGATTTGACTTATTACCAAAACACCAGAATGCAGAGTAGGTGTTCAGTACATATTTGTTGGGGAAAAAACTAAATAAATAAACATAAAATAATTCATATGCAATAGGCAGCTGCATTACTACAGGCGTTACAGTTTGCTTTTAATTTTTCTATGTAGGAAACTGACCTTTAAGCACAGGCAAACTGTTGCTTGTTCTTCTAGAGACATGAATATTTTCAGGTCATATTTATTAAAGAAAACCAAGGAGATTTCCAGTCAAGGTGGTGGAGTAGGTAAATGCTGTGCTTGCTTCCTCTCATGACCACATCAAAATTACAACTAAACTATAGCATAGCCATTGTTGAGGTTGGCCTGAAGTCTAGCTGAACAGAAGCCCTACAACTAGGAACATACAGAAGAAGCCACCTCAAAATTAGTTGGAGAGGTGGAGATGCCGAATGGATTGGTCCCACACCCACATTGGTCTACAAAAATTTGGAGTGATATCTTGACCATAGTGGTCCACCCCAGGGGAGTGAGGAGTCCCACACCAGGCTCCCCTGCAGTGGTTTCAGTGCCAGAGAGAGAAGTCACCACAACTTCTAGCTGTGAAAATCAGGGGAGATTGTGGCTGGGTAAGATGAAGCCTGCTACACTCCCAGGTGTCTTCTTAAAGGGCCTACACACAGACTTACTCACTGACGGACTTATTCACTCTGAAATCCAGCACTGGGACAACAGCTCTAAAGTGGCAGGGACACACGGGGGAGGAACTGAATTGCCTGGCTTCAGGGCAAGTGCTGAGGGGCAGCTTTCTCCTAGATGGAGGAGCTGGTAAAAGCCATTGTTTCTTTGTTAAACTCTCACCATTCCCAGCATGGAGACACAGGTGGCTGCCATACCTAAGTCCCTATCAACCAGGCCAACTCCAGGGGTGTCCAACCTTTTGGTTTCCCTGAGCCACATTGGAAGAATTGTCTTGAGCCACATATAAAATATGATAACATTAACCGTAGCTGATGAGCTTAAAAAAAAAAAAGTAGATCTGTGTATAATTTTCATAATGTTTTAAAGAAGTTTACAAATGTGTGTGAGACCACGTTCAAACCCATCCTGGGCTGCACGTGACCCATGGGCCACTTGTTGGACAAGTTTGCTAAAACCACTCATCCACCCCACCCTGGTGATTCCCTGACTCCCTACCCCAACCAACTTTTGGGCCTACCCATGTCTTGTCAGTGGCTTTTTTATACAAATGACTTGTCTTGGTTCATTATGTGGACTTTCTTTAAATCTCTTAAAGGTTCATAAAACCAAAATAAGCAGCTTCTGGCTTCAGTGTATCCCGTACCTCTTACTGAGCAGCCCCAACTCCGGAAATAGTAGCAATTGACCTTAGTTCATGGCTTGGCCTCTCAAGGCACCTCCAAACCCAGCACAATGGCAGCCATCTGCAGATTGTTGTGTGGCTCATGCCAGGTGGCCTTAGGCAGGACACAGACTGTGGCTTAACTTAGCCTATGGTGGGCCCCTTCCAGGGTTGGCACTCCTGGTAGCCAACTTTAGACTCAGCCAGAGCTCACTTGGTTGCCTCCAAGAACCAAAGGGCCTTCTAAGCAGGCACCAGAACTCTGATAAAGGGAATTCTGCTTAGCAGAGTCAGACCCAGCACAAGAGTTCCTCCACGGTAGTCATGGCCAATTCTCACAATCAATCAATTCGAGTGTCAATTCCTCCCATTGAGATGCAAACAGCAATTAATGCTACATTAAAACAGGAGGGTACACACAACAAACACAAGGAACACACCTGGAGCACCTGGGTCAGGTGAACAGGGAAACTGCATACCTGGGCCCCACAAGATACTTACTACATATATCCACTTAACTAAGACTGGAAGACATAGGCTTACCTAATACATAGAAACAAATAGAGGGAGCCAGCCAAAATGAGAAGACAAAGAAATATGTCCCAAACGAAAGAGCAGAACAAAGCTCCAGAAAAAGCACTAAACAAAATGGAGACAAGCAATTGACCAAATGTGTCCTGGTTATAAGGATGCTCAATGATCTTGAGGAGATCTTCAACAAAGAGATAGAAAACATAAAATAGAGATAAACATAAAAGAAGAACCAGTCATAAATAAAGAATATACTAATTGAAATTAGGTGCATTAGAGGAATTCAACACTAGATTAGATGAAGCAGAAGACTGAATCAGTGATTTAGAAGATAAGGTAGCAGAAAACACCCAAACAGAACAGCAAAAGGAATTAGAAAATTTAAAAAAAAATGAGGATAATTTAAGTGGCCTCTGGGCCATCAACCATACCACCATTCACATCATAGGGGTATCGGAAGGAAGAGAGAGCAAGAAACTGAAAATCTATTTGAAGAAATAATGACTAAAATCTTCTCTAATCTGGTGAAGGACATAGACATAAGCCCAGGAGGCACAGAGAGTTCCAAAGAAGATGAACTCAAAGAGGCCCACACCAATACACATCATAATAAATGCCAAAGATAAAAAGGAAAGAAAGAATCTTAAAAGCAGAAAGAGAAAAGCCATTAGTTACCAAGAAGGAAGCTCCCATAACCCTGTCAGTTGCTTTCTCAACAGAAACTTTGCCATCCGGAAGGGGTTGCCACAAAATAAGCAAATTGATGGGAAGAAAGGACCTACAATCAGGATTACTCTATCCAAAGAAGTTACCATTTAGAGTTGAAGGACAGATAAAAAGCTTCGCAGACAATAAAAGCTAAAGGATTTCATCACCACCAAACCAGTATTGAAAGAAAGATTAGAGGGACCTCTTTAAGACAAAAAAAAAAAAAAAAAGAAAATCACAAATATGAATAATAAAATGACAATAACTACATATCTATCAACAATTACTTTAAATCTAAATGGATTAAGTGCTCTAATCAAATGATAGGATGGCTAAATGGATAAGAAAAGAAGACTCTTACATATGCTGCCTACAAGAGACTCACTTTAGATTAAAAGACAGGCATAGACTAAAAGTAAAGGGATGGGGAAAAGGTATTTCATGAAAATGGGAAAAAAAAAACCTGTGGTCTCAATACTTACACCAAACAAAATAGACTTTAAAACAAAGACTATAATAAAAGACAGGGAGTTCCCTGATGGTGTAGTGGCTTAAGGCTTCGGCGCTCGCGCTATCAGCGCTGCGGCCTGGGTTCGATTCCCAGCCAGGGAGCTACCCACGTACCAAAAAGCAAAAAAAAAAAAAAAAAAAAAAAAAAAAAAAAAAAAAAAAAAAAAAAAAAAAAAAAAAAAAAAAAAAAAAAAAAAAAAGACAAAGAAGAACCCCAGTCATTTCACTTCTGGGTATTTAGCCAAATAAACTCAAAATATTACTTCAAAGGGACACGTGCATCCATATATTCATTGAAGCATCATTTACAATGGGCAAGATGTGAAGACAGCCTGAGTACCAATTGATAGATAAGTGGCCAAGGAGGTGGTGCATATACAATGGAATATTGCTCAGCCATGGAAGAGAATGGGTTCTTGCCATCTGTGGCGGCGGGGATGGATCTGGAGGGTATTGAGCTAAGTGAAATATGTCAGAGAAAGACAGATGCAATGTGATTTTGCTTAGTGGAATCTAAAGAACAAAATAAACAAACAAAACAGAAACAAACTCATAGATACAGAAAACATTTTGATTGTTGCCAGCTGGGAGCGGGGAAGGAGTTGGTAAAATAAAGGGTTGGGGGGAGGGATTAAGAAGTACAAATTGGTTGCTACACAGTAGTCATGGGGATGTAGGATATAGCATAAGGAATATAGTCAATAATATTGTAGTAACTCTGTATTATGTCAGATGGGAACTAAATTTATCAGGATGATAGATGGGAGGAAGGTTGGGGGCCAGGTGAAAAGGTGAAGGAATTAAGAAGTACAAATTGGTGGTTATAAAATAGTTATGGGGATGTTAAGCATAGGGAATATAGTCAATAATATGTTAATAAACTATGCGTAGTGCCAGGCAGGTACTAGAGTGTCAGGGGGATAATTTCCTAAGTTATGTTAATGTCTAACCACTGTGCTATGTACCTGAAATTAATATAAAATAATATTGAATGTCAACAGTAATTGAACAATTAAAAATGGGGGGATGAAGGGAAATAAGAGACTCAAATTTCCAGGTATAAAGCAAATAAGTCTTGGAGATGTAATTAATGTGCAGCATGAGGAATATAGTCAGTAATATTGTGATAGCATAGTATGGTGTCATATAATTGCTGGACTTATGTTGATGACTTCTTTAGGTATATAAATGTTGAATAACTATGGTGCACACCTAAAACTAATATAATATTGCATGCTAGCTATATTTTAATAAAAATCTTTAGAAAAACTGAGTTGTTTGCATTGAAAGTTTTGAGAGAATCTGAGCACAGATAGTGCTCTGGAGTCAGGAAGATCAAGTGTATCCCCAGTTGGAAGCAGCCCTTGTTATCATTCCTGAAAGGAATGCTACCTCAACTATTGGAAGCATTGGGTGCATGTCTTGAAACACTAGCAATACAGCAATGTGCTTAAGACAGCAGGCTCTGAAGTCAGACTAGCTTCATTATTACCTTATTGGGCAAGTTACTTAATCTTTTTGTGCCTCACTCTCCTTGTCTATAGGAAATGGAGGGATCATATAGTATTTATCTCACAAGGCTGCTTAAAGGATCAAATGAGTTATGTGTGTCAAGACCTTGAAACAATGCCTAGAACATAGTAAGTTCTATACAAATATTTGCTGCTTATTATAACACTCTTTGGAAGGACACCATTGTCCATGGCAGTTGTGAAATCCTTTCAAGCACCTTCCGATGAAGGGAACAGGAACATAAGGGGAAGAACAGGCTGGATACTGACAACAAGCAAGTGTGTAAACACTTTCGGACCCCATCCCCTACTTTAGCAAATTGTCAGAAGAAGCCAGGGAAGAAGGGTTCTTTAGCGGGTAGGGGTGGAGCGTGTCGGGGTTTGCCAGCCAGCAAACACAGGAACTTAAGGGCACCGATGCTATTATTGTGTGATTTGACTTGAATATTTAAACTGGAGACAGAGTTGTGCAATGGGAGTCAACACACCCTAATGGTTATGAGCAAGGGTTCTGGAAGCAGGCTATCTAGCTTCAGACTTTGTGAATTCAAGTCCTAGTCTTCCATACTACTAAAGCTCAAGCTGGACTTTACTCCCAGTTCACTCCCTTTGCCAGGAACCCTTGTTCAGGGCATAACCTGAATACATATATACTCAGAGCACAGTTAACCAGCTTAGTCTGAAAAATAACAATTTGGAAGAAAAATGCCATTTAATTAAAAAATTAAAGTCAATGAAGTTTACATAAATGTTTGCAATTATTCAAGTTGTAAAAGGACCAGAGAGACTGAATCTGGAAGCTCAGGCCGATCTTACTCTCTTAAGGGAATTAGGGTCCTAGCAGAAGATAAAATATGTATATTATCCTTAGAAGGAAGTGTTAATAAATACTTAGCCAAACAGAGATTTAAAATATTGGGTACTCTTACCAATTGTATAGGAGGCTTAAAAGAATAGAAATAATTTTCCCCATGAATTCTTTAAGCAAAAAGTCATTAAGAGTAATTTGAGACAATTGTACAGGAAATTATCTATGTGGTTTTAAAATAGAAAAAAAGAGATGGAGTTCCCTGATGGTGTAGTGGCTTAAGGCTTCAGTGTTGGCGCTGTCGGCGCTGCGACCTGGGTTCAATTCCCAGTCAGGGAGCTACCCACATACCAAAAAAAAAAGCAAAAAAAAAAAAAGAGAAAAAGAGATACATTAAAATATCTTCCACATGTAATTTAGATATAGCTGTAAATTATAATTAAGTCAGTAAAAAGAAGAAACCCTTGTATTAGGAGAGTAGAAATGATTTAAAATTTTCAATCACCACCAATTTTATGTACGTTCCTGACAAGTCTTCTCCAGTGATCTGGAACAATTCTATAAAGAATGCTTCCCAAGACTGGGAATTTCTTTCCCTGGCAGGATGGACAGACAAATGCTAAACTGAGTCAGGATACAGGGGTTTTAGTTTGCACTCCACAACCAAGCATCTGAACTGCCTGGAACGCTCTTCCTCCTGTTGTCCAGCTGGCAAACTCCTACTCATCTTTCAAGATTCGGCTCAAATGCCACCTCCTCTGGGAAGCCTCCAAAGACTCCCCCAGGGAAAGTCTGTGGGTTCTTACACATTTTGCTCATATCTCTTTAATTGTATTTTTGCTGTTTCATAATTTTGGTCTTCCCTAAATGGTTTTTTGACCAAAATATAACTTTCTTGAAGGCAGGGAAGGTGACCTGCTGTTTATTTCTCTGAATGGATGATTAAATGAACGATCAAGCTGTATGACCCTAGACAACTCATGCAGCCTCTCTGTTACTGCATTTTCTTCATCTGTAAAAGAAAAGTGTCTGTCCATTTTCTCAAGTTTCTATCCAGTTCGAATGCTCCCTGAACGCATAATATCAGAGAGATATTCCATCCAGGCCTTTTCCAGGGGTGGGTAGACAGAGTTACCTCTGCGATTGTGCCAACTCCCCTTTGTATCCTCTCTACCCAGCTGATTCTCCTACACATCCCAGATATGACTCTCTTCCACAGGCCCTTGCTCTCAGCTTCTTGTCAACAGAGTCAAGGTTAAGAGCACAGGGCCTGGAGATAGACTGTCTGAATTCAAATACTGGCTCTAGCAGTTACTACCTATGTGACCTTGGGAATGTTATCAAACCTACCAATTCCCTAATTTTAAAATAAGGATGATAATAATAAAAATGACATCTACCCCATAGGATGTCTAAGACAGGCTCTGATCAATAGAACGGATGCCAGCCTTAAACAACCAGCACAGCTATCCTGGACATAGGATCCTTCCATGTCCTATATTCCTCTCTCCAGGGCTAAGCCTGTTGCGGTCATTAACTGTTATTTTTGAACACAGGTAAAATGTAGACTTAGTAAATGACACCCCCCCCCCCAAATATTTTCAACAGGGCAAAGGAGAGTGGAGCAATTCAGGTAGTTAAAGTCCAGGCCTTAGAAGGCTCACCTCAAGATGGGTTTCCAAACTCTGCTGATTTCGCCTTGGCCATGAACAATGAGATTGGGCTTTGGAGCTTACTCGTCCTGGTTTGTGAACAGAATATATGTCTACTTGTTATCAGAAAATAATATTATATGCTTTCTCCAGATTTATAGTGCTCCAATCCTATGTGCAACTTAAAAAACTTATTTTTCATAATAGCATTTAATATTAAAATAACACTTTATGCTTTTTCCTATAAGATGGGTAGAACCATCTATCAAATAAGCTTTTGGCAATTCTTTGGAAACATATCTAGACATTGATGAATTGGTAGTATTCTCTGGGAATGTTAGAGGTAACGCCAATTTTCTTCATCAATTTCCTGGAATCTAATTGTAAATCTTTGATGGTTTTAGAGTATAAATATAATAACATGTTAAATGAATCTGCAGTTTAGAAATTGCTGCTGTCACAAGTAATATATTATTTCACTTACTCCAAGAATATAAGGTAAGTGACTTTTGTAATTCACAGAGGAAAGTAGAAATAGAAACATACCAAGTACACAAACTAGGTATAAAATGATATAGCAGCATCCCTCTGAAATACAAAGCTATTAGGAGATCCACAGACCATCTTTTCCATATGGAAATGAACATGATGTTTGGTCACAAATTAGAATTCTACTTGACAGAATAACTGGTGCAGAATGAATAATCTTCACTAAGGCAATTCACAATTATAATCCCAACCTTCGCTCACTGTTCATTATATTAATATAAACTTTACTTTTACGGGAATGTTTTACAACAGTTAAAGCTGATTTCCTAAAAATATGAATTTGGGTATAGATACGGATCTACAGAATAAATATTAATATATATTACCTGGATCTCCTGTCTTGTATTTGTCTGCTGGTAATCTTATTCGATAAGTCCAAAGGAAAAGAATTGTATCATCTCATTACTAAATGCAATTTCTGTGACACTTTCTTATTCTTAAGAGCAAGTGAGGTAAGCAATCTTTTTTATTGAACAGAATGATGGAATAACATTTTGGAAAAATTGTAGGAAGTAAGCAGATGAGAAATGGGAGAGAAGCCAAATGAGTAAGGAAAACCATCTCTGCAAAATATAAGAGAACGTTCTCTTAGGAAACGCATGGGCTACTTGATTCAACAACAGTGATTTATTTATCATCCAGCAAGGGTTCTAAACTTTGGGAATACATGGAGTTTTATAACCTATGGCTCTCAGCACCAGCTGGGACAGAGGAAAAAGGACTGTTGATAGACTAAGATAATGAGATCCTTAGCTGGCTGCATCTAATAGCCTCCCAGGAACTTTCAGAATGGAAGTCAGCCAACAAGCCCATCTTCACTTACCCTTTCCTTTGAGTTGGTACAAACAGTAGACACTTTATTTCTCTGAAAAATTAATTCCTCTAAAAAAATTTAATCGAGTCATTTCATATGATAGTCCAGCCTATATTTCAAACGACATAAAAGCTTTAAAATAATTCCTTATATTGCTGGCTTATTCCATCCCATCCTTGTCCTCATTATGTCATCCTGGCATTATGTTGTGACTACTGAAGGTGGAGAGACCAATCAATAACTAGAACTATTTCAAAGGAGAGTGCAGGAAGGAGATGATCCACAAGGAAGTCTGGATCCATACAGAGAATGGTCTCCAATAGCAGACTAGCAATAGGCAGTAGCAAGTCACTGATGATTTCCAGTTAGGGGTGCTATAGATTGAATTTTTGCATCCCCACAAATTTACACATTGAAATCCTAACCTCCAATGTGATGGTATTAAGAGGTGGAGCCTTCCAGAGGTGATTAGGTCATGTGGTCTGAGTCTTTATGAATGAGGTAAGTGTCCTTATAAAAGAGACCAAGAAAGCTTGGTCCTTCCATCATGTGAGGTTACAGGGAAATGACAGCCATTAGTGAGGAAATGGGTCCTCGCCAGACACCAGTTCTGCCAACATGTGATCTTGAACTTCTCAGCCTCCAGAACTGTGAGAAATAAATGTTTGTTGTTTATAAGTCACCTAGTTTATGGTATTTTTGTTATAGCAGCCTAAATTGACTAAGACAAAATTACTGGAATTTATTTATAAAAAATTGTATATTTATTTTTACATGTTTAAACTTTAGTCACCTTAAAAGTGCTCTCTGTTTGCTGCAACACACCTATCGAGATGCTTTTTCCACTGCTCAACACAGTTTTTGAACTCGTTGATTTTGATGCCTTTTAAATGCTTCTGCTGTTTTTTGTTTCACCTCTTTCATATTAGCAGAACATTTCCCTTTAAGGACTCTTTTCATCTAGGGAAACAAAAATAAGTTACTAGAGGTGAGATTGGGTAAATAGAAAGGGTGGGACATGAGGGTCATGCTGTTTTGGGTCAAAAACTGCTGAACACTCAGCACAGTATGGGCAGATGTGTTGTCATGCTGCATATCATTTGTGTAAATAACCCATCATGAAATGGGCAAAAATGTTAAAAAAAAAAAGTCTCCAAAAAAATTTCACTGAAGCTGAACGCGGCCTCTCACAACAATGCTAACTAATGCAGATGGGTTCCTAGAATACTCGCGTAGCGGGAGAAGCCTGTGCTACAAGAGTTCCACTTCCAGAAGATAATTCTGGTTTTTTTTGGGTCCCCTTCATATGGCATAATCAGATTTGTGCTTCAAAAACTCACTCTAGTGATAAGATTATGGACAGATTGGAAGGGGAAAACAATATGATTAACATTTGGAAGCTTCTAGAAATAGGCTGAGGGGGGAAATGTTCAGAGTCTGAACTAAGACAGTGGCCCTGGGGATAGAGAGAAGACAACAGATTCAACACTCAGTCATCAGGTCCTGTTCATTCTCTCTCTCTCTCTGAAATATCCCTACCAATGTAGTCAAAAGTCCCAAAATGTCTTCTTTAGAATTTTGTTTTCTTCCAGTGTAGGATGCAGCCCAGAATCATGTATTGAATTTGATTATGTCTCTTTACTCTCCTTTAACTTGGAAGAGTTTATCAACTTTTCATTATCTTTCATGACATTGACATTTTTGAAAAGTACAGGTCAGTTTTTGTTTTTTTGTTTTTTTTTTTATTCATAACTTTTATTTTTTATTTTTTTTTTAATTCATTTTTATTGTTAGACTTATTGGGGTGACATCTGTTAGCAAGGATTACATAGGTTTCAGGCATACAATTCCACAGTGCATTGTCAACTTGATGCATAATAAGTTCACCACCTAATGTGACCCCTCTTTCCATCCCCTTATATTTAGCTTCCCCCCCTCCTCTCCCACCCCCT